>BQMF02000838.1:0-77546 GCA_027922465.2 Turritopsis dohrnii
TTGGATCATAAATGTTCTTGATTCTTTTAAGCTTTAAAGCCGTACTACAACCTCTTCTATATCCATATATTCAACAAAGAAACTTTCACAGATCTACGCATGCTTCTTCGCTTCCATTTTTAAAACAACTACGGAAAACGTAAGAACGTTGCATAAGACTCACATGAAACAACATTTTTACCTTGGCATCTGCGATTTAGCCATATGTTAATTATTCCTTTCACAAGAGCTTATATTTTACACTTTTAGAGTCTTTCCAAGCAAAGTACTTGTATACAATGAATATAGTGTGAGTTTAGACTGTTAAATCATAAAAAGAATGTAAGTTGGGAACATTAATGATTTGAGTGGCTATTTCCCATCGACAAAAATTGGTCTAGGTTTGGACAGTGAAAAAAAACAAAACAAACAAGATGCCCTACCGGGCAGAAGTATTCCTGCGGATGACTGTAAGACTTTCTGGAGCCTTTTCAGAAAGAAATGAGTGTTAGTCCACGCTTTAAAACCATATGCATAATGCGGAATGATGTTAGAAGTATTTTACATTTTACCTTTTAGCTACGATAACTATTAAACTCTGTTGTTTCATATAAAATTTCAGTCTTGCATCAATTTCGAGATTTTTTTAAAAAGATTTCCATTCGAAGTTGTACTCCCTAAAGCATCTTCAAGAAGCAATTAACTAATTAAAAGATTATCGTGTTAAGAATAATCTGTGCTTTAAAAGGTGAATGTGAAATAAGTAATATTTGTTATTTCTAGAAACTGCACTGTTTTCATCATTTAGATATTTTTTCAAAAACTTTTTTATTCATAGTTATATTCCCTAAAGCATCTTCAAAAAGTAATTAAGTAATGAAAACTTTGTCACATTAAGTTTTGAAGGGAAAATCTGTGGCGTAAATAGTAATAACTTCTAATTCATTTAATTACATTCCCGAGAGCATCATAAACGTTAAGAGACTTTGAAAAATTTTGCCAGAGATCAAGCTTAAAAAGGAACACCGTCAGTTTAAAAATCCATTAGAGAACACTCTTCCGTGGACGTTTCAAAATACTACTTTTAAAACTATACAGTATGAAAATCTTTATGTTGTTTGTATCTGAACTTCATAATAAAAACTTTTACTTGGCCTTGCGAAATAATAAAAATATCTGTGTTTCCTTTTTATCGTCAGCTTGATAGTATACAAATTTTAAAATCATACAATATTTTAAATTCGACTAGTCAATTAAAAAAGTGGTCATCTATTGATTAATAAAATGGGTATAAGCTGATGAGGAAGATAAGCTGTGCTTCAAGATTCCAGAGCTTTATAAAAACAGGGTAGCTTATCTAGGAACATGAATTAAAAAATTGTATTACATTTAGAAAGACTAATAGAAACCTTACGCATTAAATCGATATAAACATACCCTATTGGTAGTCGTTCATATCTGTTTTGAAGCATCAAGAACTGCTTATTTGTCAAGAATGACTACTAAGAATATTAGTTTCACGTAGATTATCAGCTTGGATCATAAATGTTCTTGATTCTTTTAAGTTTTACAGCTCTACTACAACCTCTTCTATATCCATATATTCAATAAAGAAACTTTCACAGATCTACGCATGCTTCTTCGCTTCCATTTTTAAAACAACTACGGAAAACTTAAGAACGTTGCATAAGACTCACATGAAACAACATTTCTACCTGGCATCTGCGATTTAGCCATATGTTAGTTATTCCTTTCACTAGAGCTTATATTTTACACTTTTAGAGTCTTTTCAAGCAAAGTACTTGTATACAATGAATATAGTGTGAGTTTAGACTGTTAAATCATAAAAAGAATGTAAGTTGGTAACATTAATGATTTGAGTGGCTATTTCCCATCGACAAAAATTGGTCTAGGTTTGGACAGTGAAAAAAAAAAAAAAAAAACACGAACGGTTTCAAAGTATTCTTTGCTTACGCAGGAATACATCAAGATGCCCTACCGGGCAGAAGGATTTCTGCAAGCTTTGCTGCTGAAAATGCCACAAAAATGCAACACTAGCACACTAGTCCTGCAAAACTAAGACAGTCACATCATTCAGCTCGAGAAGCATCAGCATTAAATAAACAAAAACATTGATGCGACTGACAATGTTCGTCAAGAAAGTCAGCCTACCATAACATAAAAAAGGGGCTTTTCTTTATGCTATCGCGGAGATCATTTATGAAGATCTGTTTTTTTGTACGAATAAGCTGAATGATTGTTACTGGATATTTGCCACCCACGTACTCCAAAAAAGTGCATCGACACAATACAAAACTTTAATTTAACCACATTAAATATAACGAATCCTATAAAAAGATTGTGTATACTGGCGGTAACCAACATATCGTTTGGGCAGCACAAACTAATATATAAAGTTTCTATATTGATCTCTCCTCAGAATGAAAAATATAAATATCACAATAATAATTACTTAGAAATTAAAGCTCATATCTAATCTAAAAGTTAAAAAAATACAACATATGTAGGGAGAAAAGAGATAAGCTGATATAGCCAGAATACATCCAAAAATTGCTACTAAATATAGTATAAATAGCTGTATAAAGTGCATATGTTGGTGATGTTGGGGAGGAGCTGAAAGGAAGCTAAGCTGAGCTTTAAAAATCCAAAAGCTTCTAAAAATTGACTTCAAACATGCATACACATACAAAATACACGAAGGTCTTTCATATTTAAAAAGGCTTGGAGCAAAAATAAAACAAGAAATACCTTTTCTTCCACACACCATGTATTGGCACCACTGTTTTCATATTTTAAGCTTCAAGAAAACTTCTTTCAAAAAACAGAATAACCACACTGTAATTTAATTTTGTGAACATGATAAGTTCCCAACAGTAATGCAATTCTTTATATAAAATTATAAGCTGTATTAACTTCTTTTAAAGCCATATTTCCATCAAAGAAACTTTTAGCAAACTACACACGTTCTTTCGCTGCCATTTTTAAAACGTTTTGTGGACGATCACATGGCATGGCGAAAATCAGCCAATAAACTATCGCTATTGAAGTTAAGGTGGCTATATTAGCACCCTTTCGTAGAAATCGGGCATTATGCACCAATCACGATTGAGACGGCTTTTTTATGAACCAATGAAATTGGAGAAACAAATATGACTAGGTTTGGACAGTAAGATGAAAAAAAAAAACAAAGACGATCGTAAAGTATTTCTTGCTTACGCAGAAATCCAAAAAAACACGAACGGTTTCAAAGTATTCCTTGCTTACGCAGGAATACAAAAAACAAGATGCCCTTGCAGGCATAAGGATTTCTGCAAAATCAGCTGAAGTATGAAAAAAGAAAGACTATGACATTCTTGAAATTTAAGAAAAGTTTAATCCGCAATATATATTTATTAAATTTCTGATCACGTACTCCCCAAAAATCTGGAAAAAACATAATTGTCACTATGCAAAACTTTATCTGAATGACATGTTCTTTATTTTGTTGGTACGAAATGATATTAAGGATTCAGTGATCAATTTAGATAAGACAATGAGTATGCACGTAAGTCATTGTAAATGTTATGAATTTAATATGTCTTGTCAATCTTCCTAACAGAATTCCTAATTCAGAAGGAGAAAAAGGAAAGCATAGATTTTATTGATACGAAATACATCTATATACATACAAAATCAACATACATAACTGAAAACAGAAATTTGTGCCTTAATTTGAGTAACAATATGTCATTGCCATCTTTTTAATTTAAAAGCATGCATTACCAGAACTAAATTTCATGAAAAGATTATAAAAATTTATTCAGAAACTTAAAAAACAATAAATTTCTAATTACGTATACACGCCAGGGCATCATGAAAGCATAACTGACACAATACGAACCTTACATTAACTTCTAATAAACTTAATGAACAAAATAACATCAAATTCATATGCTTTCAGATATCACAGTGATTACGTATGTACGGTCAATCTTCCTAATTACGAAAAGACTTCCCAAACACAAAAAGTAAACAAAGATTAGGATTATGAAAAATATGACCTAAACTTAGCTACCAAAATTAGCAAACATATAACTGAAAACAGAAATTTGCGTTAAAAGATGTCCAATATTTAGAATTTACAGACAATCAAGATAAGTTTCAATTTGCTATCGTAAATAGTAAGTCCCCATTCCTAATTCAGGACATTGATAATACAGCCAAGAACTATACAAGTATATAATAGGCTAAAAAATAGCTAGAGAAACATCAAACATAAAATGAGATGCACAGCGACAGACAGAGGGTAACAAGACATTCCTTGTATGTTGTTGGAGCTGAAGAGGAAACTGAGCTGAGCGGTATGTATCCAGAGCTTAAAAAGCACTAAGCCCACACATGAAACAAACAGTATTTTGCATCTAGAAAGGCTTAAAAGAATCGCAGACATTTTGCAAA
Organism: Turritopsis dohrnii; assembly: GCA_027922465.2. Classification (NCBI taxonomy): domain Eukaryota; kingdom Metazoa; phylum Cnidaria; class Hydrozoa; order Anthoathecata; family Oceaniidae; genus Turritopsis; species Turritopsis dohrnii. Next base: position 4,438 of record BQMF02000838.1, read on the forward strand.
ACATAAAAGCTGCACACACTGTTTTCACAAAACATTGAGAACTTGTTTTTAGAAAAGAATGAACGTAGTAGAATCATTGCAAGATAATTATAAATTTCTACCCTTTATTTTCGGTTTTGGAAGTGCAAATCTTCTTACTTTTGGAAATTTAAGGTTTCTTCGGTCACGCTGTGGTATACCATTATGCGAACGGCGTGCAAATGTAAAGTCGAAAAATACCCGGATGATCACATGGCGGAAATAATCAAGCCAATAAACTAAGCGTTATTAAAGTTTATTAGCACCCTTTCGTAATATGCACCAATGAAAATTGAGACGGCGGAAAAAATCGCTAGGTTTGGACAGTAAGATGAAAAAAAAAACAAGATGCCCTACCGGGCAGAAGGATTTCTGCAAGCTTTGCTGCTGAAAATGCCACAAAAATGCAACACTAGCACACTAGTCCTGCAAAACTAAGACAGTCACATCATTCAGCTCGAGAAGCATCAGCATTAAATAAACAAAAACATTGATGCGACTGACAATGTTCGTCAAGAAAGTCAGCCTACCATAACATAAAAAAGGGGCTTTTCTTTATGCTATCGCGGAGATCATTTATGAAGATCTGTTTTTTTGTACGAATAAGCTGAATGATTGTTACTGGATATTTGCCACCCACGTACTCCAAAAAAGTGCATCGACACAATACAAAACTTTAATTTAACCACATTAAATATAACGAATCCTATAAAAAGATTGTGTATACTGGCGGTAACCAACATATCGTTTGGGCAGCACAAACTAATATATAAAGTTTCTATATTGATCTCTCCTCAGAATGAAAAATATAAATATCACAATAATAATTACTTAGAAATTAAAGCTCATATCTAATCTAAAAGTTAAAAAAATACAACATATGTAGGGAGAAAAGAGATAAGCTGATATAGCCAGAATACATCCAAAAATTGCTACTAAATATAGTATAAATAGCTGTATAAAGTGCATATGTTGGTGATGTTGGGGAGGAGCTGAAAGGAAGCTAAGCTGAGCTTTAAAAATCCAAAAGCTTCTAAAAATTGACTTCAAACATGCATACACATACAAAATACACGAAGGTCTTTCATATTTAAAAAGGCTTGGAGCAAAAATAAAACAAGAAATACCTTTTCTTCCACACACCATGTATTGGCACCACTGTTTTCATATTTTAAGCTTCAAGAAAACTTCTTTCAAAAAACAGAATAACCACACTGTAATTTAATTTTGTGAACATGATAAGTTCCCAACAGTAATGCAATTCTTTATATAAAATTATAAGCTGTATTAACTTCTTTTAAAGCCATATTTCCATCAAAGAAACTTTTAGCAAACTACACACGTTCTTTCGCTGCCATTTTTAAAACGTTTTGTGGACGATCACATGGCATGGCGAAAATCAGCCAATAAACTATCGCTATTGAAGTTAAGGTGGCTATATTAGCACCCTTTCGTAGAAATCGGGCATTATGCACCAATCACGATTGAGACGGCTTTTTTATGAACCAATGAAATTGGAGAAACAAATATGACTAGGTTTGGACAGTAAGATGAAAAAAAAAACAAAGACGATCGTAAAGTATTTCTTGCTTACGCAGAAATCCAAAAACTAAGAAAAACAAAGACGATCGTAAAGGCTTTCTTGCTTACGCAGAAATCCAAAAACACATTTTGTTTTGATATAATACTCTTTTTTTAACTATCGGTTTTTAAACATTTTGATTGCTCAAAAAAAAAGTTCACCCGTCTCAGACAGTCAGGCAAGAGATAGTGGCAAATCGCACATGCTGCCACGTTCTGCCACTGCTGCTTTTTGTCCAAAATGTTTAATCAGTTAGTTTCTTTGTATTTAGTTGATGTACTGTTTTCAAAGCCAAGTCAAAGTGGAATATAAAACTAACAATAATGATAAAAACAAAACGTTATTCCTATTAGTTCATCAGCCAAAAAAAGTCACGTTCGATTGGGGTTGCAATGTATTTGCTTCGAACTCACGTTGCACACAAAAAAAGAAATAATTTCGCTCACAACTCAATCTACCATTTTGCGTGACAGACAAACAAACAGACAAACAAACAGAGAATCGGCTATTAATATATAGATTAATCATTTACCTAAACAGTGCATCTTCGATAATTAGATGTTCTTTACACAGTTTAAAAGTTTGTTCAATTGATTTTCAGGTTCTTTTAGGACAATAAGAAAGAGTCGAACTTTGGAAATCTCGGCCAAAATAAAACAGTGTTTTACAACCAACATTTTGTATAAAAATCAAAAGCCAAAAAACGCAGTAGCAAGAAAACTACAAACAGTGTAGACTGATTATAAGATCGCTTTTGAATAAACAAACCTCGCACAGATGCTTTGGTAGCTTTCACAAAGCTCATTAGGGAGATTCGTAAAATCGACAAGCCTGTTACACGAAAAAAATCAATTACTTGTGTGAAGTTTTAAATCTCTGAAGTAACTTTTTAATTGAACAGTTATGTACTTTTGGTTTTTGTTTTTTATGTTGAAAATACATTTTTAAGAAATTGAAATTTAAGAAATTAATTGAACAGTTTTTAAGCCTTTTCTTGTATCAAAAGAAACATCATTACTTTACGCGCTTATTTCAAGTGTTGATGTGAAGTTCTAATGACTTTGTAGGGAAAAATTCACGAACAACTCTACTACGTTTTATATATAATTCCCCACAAATCTATAGAAAAATAGTTTCGTGTAAACGAAACATGATTTTTCCGAATCCCGCTAATGAAAAAAGATTAATTTGTAGTTGACTAAAGAATACAAACATAAGCTACCAAATATAAACACACGTAATGTCAACAGAGCTACCAAATATAAACACACGTAATGTCAACAAATACATTTTTTGTATCAGAAGCAGAAGCCAAAAAACGTATTAGAAAGAAGCCTTGTGGACAGAGCAAAAGCAGGCGTGTGAATAAGCAGACTTCGAACAGATTCATCGGTAACTCATCAAAGAAAAATATAATAAATAATAAAATAAAAAACAACAACACAAAACACACACAGACAATGTTCACAAATGTAAATATTTGATTATGAAAAACTTTAAAAATGTCGCCACTTTGTGAAACCAAAATATCTCAGAGAAAGAGGTGTCATATAACCAAGGCATTCCTACATCAAAGATCATACTTTTGTTTGTAAACATAACAAAGCTTCTTTTCTTTTATTTACCTTTCCAAGTAAAACATTGCAGTGAATGAGAGTAGATCTTAATTGTGTCGCAATTGTTTGATGAATATAATCTCTGTCTGTCACCATGGTAACGTGGTAGATACAAAAGATTTTCAAGATTTTATAAGCAGTTTTGAAATTTGCATGCTGTCATTTTGCCAAGAGATTCAGAACATTCTTGGATCTCTTAATTGAAAGTAAATGGTGCCACTAAATACCATCTTTATTACGGTAGCGAATACCGCATTAAAACACTGTTGGACTACTATTCCTCCTCCTCCTCCGGCCAAAATGTACAGCTTAGAAAACACAAAATATAAATTTTAATGAACGTACACAGGCTAGAATTTTTCGAAAGCAAATTACTGTGGGCAATCATCCGAGAAGCAATTTTCTCGCTGCGATGTTTGCTTTGTTTGCAGCATTCCGATAGATTTTTCGATTTTATCGTATCCAAGGTTACATTTCATGCAAGTACATTTTTTTTTTGTTGCAATTTCTGGTGGTAATTAATTAAGCTTCGTTTACACTTACAAATCAATTTAAGACATAAAATGGTTTCAGTGTAATAAAATAAAAGCTCTATTTCGGATGGATGAATCTATTTTACTTATAACAAGAAGCCGCTTTAGCTTGAAGACTTCAGGACGTAACACAACGATACAGATCTGGTTTCAAAAATACAAACTTGCTGAATTGACAAATTATGGTCAAATCTAACAAAATGACTGGCAAATTCAAAATCAACATCTTCCATTTGTGATTTGTACAAATTTTTATGAATATTAAAGAACTTTCAAAATTTGGTACAAATTTGGCCCAAATAGTTCATTTTTGGTCAAATCAGACAAAATGACTGTCAAATTTGAAATCAGTACCATGCAAAAGTTCACGAAAATCGAAAAACTTTTAAAATTTCACCCAAATTGTCCAATTTTAGTCAAATTTGACCAAAATCATTGTCAAATTCGAAATCAGCACCTTTCAATTATGACCCGTGCAAAATTTTATGAAAATTGAAGAATTTTCGAAATTTGGTCCAAATTTGGCCTAAATGGCCCAATTTTAGTAAATCCTGCCAAAATCATTGTCAAATTCGAAACCAGCACCTTTGAATTGCGCTCTGTGCAAACTTTCATGAAAATTGGCCAACTGGAACTCCGAATTTTGTTCCACACCGATTTGACCCCGCGTACCATTTTGACTACTATAAAAAATCATACCATATTGGCCAAAGCTATACCATTTAGACAAACCAATAATTTAGTATCTAAAGTCCGAACGATGTTGACTCTGCACCTGGATTTCAACAATAGAACCTGTTTATAAGTACGGCCACTGAGGTCTGTACCATGTTGACTCTGGACTTGGATTTCAAAAATAGAACCTGTTTGTAAGTTGGGAGTCAAGTTGGTACGGCCACTGATTCCATTACCATTACTTCTGACCCTTCCACTGTTTCCAATGCTTTCAATGACTTCTATTCTACTGTTGCTTCCAAACTTCGATCGAAAATTCCTTTCACTAGGCATCATTTTTCTGAGTGGCTTAAAAACAGAAACCCAAAATCTTTCTTCACTTCTCCAACTTGTCCAGCCGAAATCTTTGAAATTCTTCGTTCTCTTAATTCTCACAAGGCATCTGGGCCTAATAGTTTGCCTCCTCCTATGATCTCACCTGTGATAGATAGTCTTTCGAATATCCTTTCTGACATCATAAATCTTTCTTTATCTCTGGAGTCTTTCCTTCTAGACTTAAAGAAGCGAACGTCATCCCCGTTTTTAAAAACAAAGGTTATCCTCTTGAAGTTGAAAACTATCGTCCTATTTCTCTTTTGTCTAACATCGACAAAATCTTTCAAAAACTTATGCATAAACGCCTGACTAAATTTTTTGAATCTTCAAATATACTCCATCCTTCTCAATTTGGGTTTCGTTCTAAACACTCGACTGAATTAGCCCTTTCTCACTGTGTTGAAAAAATCTCTAAGGCAATTGACAATGGGAAATTTGGTTGTGCAGTTTTTATCGATCTTCAAAAGGCCTTTGATACAGTGGATCATGACATCTTGCTCTCTAAACTTGACTTCTATGGTATCCGGGGTATATCTCTTGACTGGTTTCGTTCTTTTCTTTCTAACCGAATGCAATCTGTTTCAATGTCTGACTTTAAATCTACTCTGAAATGCATCCTCTACGGTGTTCCTCAAGGCTCTGTACTTGGACCCCTTTTGTTTCTGCTGTATATTAACGACCTCCCGTCTGCCATTCCTCATGCCGATGTAAATCTTTTTGCTGATGACACCATGTTATTTAATAACGATTTCTCTATAAAGTCTTTGACCAAGAAAGCAAACATCGATCTGAAACTTCTAACACACTGGCTTAACGCTAACAAAATCTCACTTAATCGAGGCAAAACCGAACTTATGATTTTTAAACCAAAACGCAAGATCATAAATTATGACATTAAAATTAAAATTAACGGTCACAGATTATTTCAAAGTAAGGTTGTGAAATATCTTGGTGTCTTCATTGATGATGAATTAAACTGGAAACATCACACTAGCTTCGTCTGCAGTAAACTTAAGCGGGCTAATGGTGCACTGAGTAAGTTACGTCATTTCTCTTCGGAGAAAACTCTTTTATCTCTCTACAATTCCTTATTCCATTGTCATCTTTCTTATGCTGCTCATGTCTGGGGTCAACGTGAAACTCTCCACAGTCGCCGTATATTAACTCTTCAAAAACAATCCCTTCGAATTATGACTTTCTCTGATTTTCGTGATCCTTCTTCCCCCTTGTTTCTTCGTTTTAAAATTCGACCTTTTTTTGACTTTGTTAAATCTGTGAATATATTCTTCATCTATAAACTTTTAAACAATCAATTACCTTCTGTTCTCAATACTACATTTGATTTGAAGCGAACCAACCAACATAATCGAAGTCATCTCAGTCGCGCTAAATCTGGACTTATAAATCTACCAAAGGTAAGTAAGTAACGGGAGTTTTTAGTCCTTGGGCTTCCATCCGTAATGGTTGGTTCTTCCGCCCGCCGACTTACAACTGTTAGTTGACTTACCGCCAGAGATACGTATAGCATTGCTCTAACTTGCCCGAAGGCCAGTATGCAGTCAGTCGATGGCTCCTAATGGGCTGATACGCTGCTTTCAAAGCGCATCGGAGTGGTGTATTGAGATACGACATGACTGGACTCGAACACGGGTCGCAGCGGTCGCACTCAAAGGTACTAACCACTACACCATCGCTGCACCATCGGTGTCAACTGTATCCTTTGGTAATAACTCAATTCGTTACCAATCAATTCTAGCTTGGAATCTTATTCAAAACTATCTTGCCATTGATGACATATCAAACTTAACATTAGGTCGTCTCAAATACTTTGTCAAATTTTACTTTTTATCGTTTTATGCATAGATCAATTTTTCGTTTATTTAGCTTTGCTTTTTGTTGATTTTTTTTGTTAATTTATTTTCTTTTCGTCGATTTTTTTATTTTTTATTTGTTGTTTTTTTTTGGTTTTTTTTTGGTTTTTTTTTTTGTTGATTTTATGAAAAATTTAATAACGTTTTAATTATAACCATAATTATTTTCGTAAAAATATTTCAATTGTATTATTTTTTAGGGGGCCACCTCCTCAGTTTAGATTAATTCTATGAGTGTGGTCTCCCGTCGAGTTTTAGACAAATAAATATTTTACTTACTTACTTACTTACTGAGGTCTGTACCATGTTGACTCTGGACTTGGATTCCACATAGAACCTGTTTATAAAGTCAGGGGTCAAGTTGGTACGGTATCTGAAGTCTGTACCATGTTGACTCTGGACTTTCAACAATAGAACCTGTTTATAAGTTGGGAGTCAAGTTGGTACGGCCACTGAGGTCTGTACCATGTTGACTCTGGACTTGGATTCCACATAGAACCTGTTTATAAAGTCAGGGGTCAAGTTGGTACGGTATCTGAAGTCTGTACCATGTTGACTCTGGACTTGGAATTCAACAATAGAACCTGTTTATAAGTTGGGAGTCAAGTTGGTACGGCCACTGAGGTCTGCACCATGTTGACTCTGGACTTGGATTTCAAAAATAGAACCTGTTTATAAGTTGGGAGTCAAGTTGGTACGGCCACTGAGGTCTGTACCATGTTGACTCTGGACTTGGATTCCACTTAGAACCTGTTTATAAAGTCAGGGGTCAAGTTGGTACGGTATCTGAAGTCTGTACCATGTTGACTCTGGACTTGGAATTCAACTATAGAACCTGTTTATAAGTTGGGAGTCAAGTTGGTACGGCCACTGAGGTCTGTACCATGTTGACTCTGGACTTGGATTCCACATAGAACCTGTTTATAAAGTCAGGGGTCAAGTTGGTACGGTATCTGAAGTCTGTACCATGTTGACTCTGGACTTGGAATTCAACAATAGAACCTGTTTATAAGATGGGAGTCAAGTTGGTAAGGTCACTGAGGTCTGCACCATGTTGACTCTGGACTTGGATTTCAAAAATAGAACCTGTTTATAAGTTGGGAGTCAAGTTGGTACGGCCACTGAGGTCTGTACCATGTTGACTCTGGACTTGGATTCCACATAGAACCTGTTTATAAAGTCAGGGGTCAAGTTGGTACGGTATCTGAAGTCTGTACCATGTTGACTCTGGACTTGGAATTCAACAATATAACCTGTTTGTAAGTTGGGAGTCAAGTTGGTACGGACACTGAGGTCTGTACCATGTTGACTTGACCCCTGACTTATAAACAGAGTCGACATGGCACAGACCTCAGATAACGTACCAACTTGACCCCTGACTTTATAAACAGATTCTATGTGGAATCCAAGTCGAGAGTCAACATGGTGCAGACCTCATTGGCTTATAAACAGGCAGATTTTGTTATCGTATTTTTTATTAATGTAAGGTCTGGTTTATTGATTCCCCAGTAGTGAGGTCCTGAGGAAAGATAATAAGTAGCCCTCGTTATTCATTTATTTAGAACATTGGGTTGTAATGCACAACTCAGAAAATCGAAATTGTCTTTCTTACACCTACTGCATGAATAATGTAATGTGGCATTGCAATATGGGCTACTGCAATTTGATTCCATTTCATGAAGCATTAATTTGGAGATGTAGGGTAAAATCATTATAGCGTTTTCCGTACTAAAGAAATCGAACGCACCGTCGTGTGGATTGTCTTAATAGATGTCATCCAGATATCGACGCTGCAGGTGTTAAAGAAGCGGTAATGATCATGATGGGTGCTCCTGATACCACCAAAAACTGGGTACACGCTCGGATCATCGATCATATTTTGCGAATCATCAACTTCGAGATTTAGTGATTCGCAATGTTTATTGGAACAAGTAGTCGACACAACCCTTGTGAAATCTTGATGAATACAAGACGTTTTTTGCGAAGCAAAACACGTTGGTTGATTTAGTTACCATTACACAAGGTAATCGTTCTTTTCTAAGAAACGAATTTGGACACATTGTCTCCCTCTTTCAAATCACTTATTCAATTTCCGCGCTTATAGCGTAGGAAATTAATTGGTTTACACATTCTATCTATCTATCTGTCACAGTTTTTCGTCGTTTTCGGAAAGTCCGTTCGGATTTCGGATTGTTTGTTTATTCAGAATAGTAAATGACTGACCTATCTTAGGAACTTAGGACAAGTTTGACTAAAATTGGGCAATTTAGACAATGTGCTGATTTAGAAGTTGACGGTCATTTTGTCAGACTTGACTAAAATTGGACAATTTGGGCCAAATTTGGACCAAATTTCAAAGGTTCTTCAAATTTCATGAAATTTTGCATGGATTGCATTTGAAAGGTGCTGATTTCAATTCTGGCAATCATTTTGTCTGAATTGACTAAAATTGGACAATTTGGGCCAAATTTGGACCAAATTTCGAAAGTTCTTCAAATTTCATGAAATTTTGCATGGATTACATTTGAAAGGTGCTGATTTCAAATTTGACAGTCATTTTATCAGATTTGACTGAAATTGGGCAATTTGGGCCAAATTTGGATAAAATTTCGAAAAATCTTCAATTTTCATGAATAAACATCACGCGTAAGATATTTATGAACTGTTTTTCTGGCCCCGAAACATCATAGTGAATTGCAAGGCTGTCAAGATTAAGTTAAATAAAGTAAAGAAGGGAGTAATTTAATGTATTCCAGACTGCATCAAATTATTAGTCAGTGTACAAGTCATTCAGATATCTTAAAAATTAGCCTAAAGCAATTTTCTCAAGGGCTGATGCGGAAATTATTCAAGCCTAATGGCTTCTAGTTTGTTTTCGTTTGTTCTTATTATGCTTTTCACGCATCATTTCGGCATTTTTCTAGAGTTGCAATGACACATGCTGTTTCTCAATTGTTTTCGTTTAGGACATATGTCACTTGTCGTCTCCTGAATCGTCGTCGGTGACTTCTGGAAATGTTATAGAAAAATCCACCCGCGGCGGATTCCTTGGTGAAAATTCTGTTGAGAAAACGTCGTGATTTGATCCAGGAATATCTATTATATCCTAAACGTCTTATTCCGTAATATTCTGCAGATGTGATGAACGTGGGCGATGAATTTCGGGCGATGGAGTTTTTATCGCTTTGGGTGACAAGCTTCGTCGCCCAATGGGAACCTGCCTTTAAAGTACTTAGTTTTTACTTCATTGATGTCAGTATTCGACAGTTAAGAAACTAAAAGAGTGCAATGATGCCTAGTTCCGAGATATTATTTGCGGAAATCTTACAAAACTCATACATGGGAATGAAAACAATGTCATTTAGTTTAGTTATGTCATAAGTAAACTATGTTAACAATACAAAATTGCGACCCTAATAACCGATATACAGGATCAAATCCTGTCGAAGTCCGAATGAACAACTAAATGCTACATAATAATATTACATTAAAAGAAGTGATGCTTGCAATGATATCACTCTTTTTAACGTTCTGTACCAGCAGTTTCTCGAAGGAAAAGCTCGAATTAGAAGTAGTTTTCCTTGTTCTTAGCAATTAAACCCTTCCAAATGGGCCTAACACAACGAATGAACCAATTATTCATTTTCCTATATCAATTCAATTTCATATACAATCGTTTTCTTTGAGTTTTTATGATAAAATTGAGTTATATACCAGTCACGAGCTACAGTCTTAATAATATCAAAGATAGTTTTTTAAAAAATCGTTAAACCAATTTCTACTTTGAAGTCCCTGTGTAGTTTTAACATGTTATTTATTAAGAAAGAGATAAAAATCAAAACATAGCCACATATTTCACACAAAATGGATACACAAGATGAGTTTTTGTTTTTTCTTAACTTCCAGAGGTCATCTCGCCAGTGCCATGTAAGTCATAACATAATGTGCTGTTTACCAATTGTCCATGCCCAAAATCTAAAACAAGAAAATAGAACTTGATAACTTTTTAATGAATTCTCATTGGATTTTGAAAGCCAAAGTTGCATGAAATGACTTAGTTTTTACTCTGTACTGAAAGACTAAGATTTTCCCTTTTCCCTATCAACTTCATTTGAATTGTTCAAGTATGTATAATACAACTTGCAAATACTATAATAACTAAAACAAATCTTGGATATTTTCACTTTGAAGATCCAACTTTGCATACTGCATCAAACACTATTTATTCCTCTTTGCTCTCCTAACTACAGCCTTATCAAGACATTCACCTTTTAAACAACTCACAATGTTATTGTATAACATTGCTTTGAAAGAAGGCTTGTATTCTTCTTTAATAGTTCAACAGAAATCTACTCTGCAAAAGCATCATACAATTAAAAAAACTGTAAGAAGAAACACACCACTAGTGATATATCAAGATTTCTCAATAATCAGCTACATAAACACTATTACTATATAAACTAGCTACATAAACAACATCCCATTATGAAAACGTTTTTGGATGATTTCCTGCCTATTAATGGACAACATAAGTGACATAGAAAAGAATTTAAAAAAGCAAACTTAGTTTTTTGTTTTTCGTATTACTCCTACCCTAAATAGAGAATAAACATCATCTAATAATGGTTTAGACTTTGTATGTTTACTCCAACACACTACAACATGTACAACACCTGTACATAGATGCATAGAAGTTGTTCAAAGGAAGCTGATTGGAGTTAACTGTTGATAACGGATTACCTTATAATTTTTGTGTGGACTAATTTTTGCGAGTCAGAGCTTCTCAAGGTTCGTGCTCGGTCTCAGTTTATGCTTGTCATATGCTTATTTTTTCACCAATTTTCAGCCTTAGTATGCTTATAAATTCTTTGTTTATAAAAGAGAGTGTATATATATACAATAATTCAGAAGTGGGACCGGGGATCTTAACATCAAAGGTGGGACCCAGGACCCAGGACTCTCAAATCAAAAGTTAGACCGGATACAGAAAGTGCACACAAAAATTCTCTAAAAACAATTCTCTTGAAAAGATTATTAACACACAGTAATTGTATTGTTGTGCGTAATAATAATGTATTTCATACAACCTGTTACTTGTCAAATTCGGGACAGTGTCGTATGTGTGTTAACCACTGGAGGTTCCCCTATGTGTTAAGTTTCAGAAGAGACGAAAGGGGCCTAGGGATGAGGTTGCTGAAAGTTGCTGATCCTTATAAAAAAAGGTGTAATTTCCTAGACTGGTGCAGAGTAAACAAGTGATATTGTGATGTATTAAAATTTATTTGTGCACCACTTACTTTAAAATAATCGTGTGGGTGATTTTTTGTAACGTGGTAAAAGGCTTACCGGGAAAGTGGGACTCTGGATTCCCAACCCTACATACAACAGGTGGGACGCAAGACCAGGGAGCCTATTATGTGATAGGTAGGATACCGGATTCAGATCCTTTCCCTTATACAATTGTAGCTCGGTAAACTGTGAATTCTTTCTTGTTAACTTCAAAGTTGGAGCCACGTGCGATAATGTAAAATGTTAATCCAACTTCTTTTAACGAAGTGTCAAATCATTTTCTCATTTAAAAATAAAAGGCTGTGTGTTATCTTTTCAAGATAGTTGTTTGTTTAGAGAATGTTTGTGCACACTTTCGGCACCCAGATCTCGGATCTGACTTTTGAATTGAGTCCTGGGTCTCACCTTTGATGTTAGGATCCTGGTTCCCAGCTTTGATAGGGTCCTGCGTGCTGTTTGCAGGGTCTGTATTGATGGGTCTCTGCTGGGTTCTGGTCAGTTCATGTTTTATCAAGTACGTTGTAATGCCTTTCTATGCCACTGGGGATTTAAGGCAAAAATGGATAATATGCCCTTTCCTTTTTTTAATAGCATTGTTTATAATCAATAACATAAACAACAACTGAATTCAGTCCTTTACTGATGACACAAACCTAATCAACATTAGTAACTCTTTGAATTCACTCACTAAACAACTAAACCTAAACAACCTACGTAAACTCTCATATTGGCTTTAAATGTCAAAAAGATTGTTCTTAAGCAAAAACAAAACTGAATTCATTCTTTTTAGATCCCCAGTCTTTAGACTAAGAACTTCATGGCAGATAGCTGTACGCTAGTCATTCCATCAAATACCTTCGAACATTCCTTGATCAGAATCAAATGGAATAAACAAATACTCCATTTCGGAGTTAGCTCCGCCATTAACTAAATTTCCGTAAGTGGTGCAAGTTGAACTTTGGACCCTCGTGATTTCTATGGCGAACGTGCTGAAAACATTTAATGAGAAACTTCTTTTAAGTTTTTTAAGGAATTGCCGACGCATTAATTTCCATAATTGTTTCTCAAAAGTAAAGTAAAGAGCTGTAAAACTTTATTCTTGTAGGTGACAAGTATTTTTCTTTAAAAAATAGAAAAACATGAGATCTAAAAAGATGACTCATTCATTCATAAAACATCATCTCTCAACAACAATTTTTCTCGACTTAAACAATTTGATTTACGAACTTGATTTCTCGATTTATTATTATACTAGTATCCCGGGTAAAAACTTTTTACCGAACTTAACTTCGAAAACGTAAGGTCAAATCCACCATTCCCGTGTACGTACCCCGTGACGAAAAAATAAATCATAGAATCGCAACTCATCCCAGGTGGCGTCGCTCGCCAGCCATGTTCAGTATGCGTTGTGTCGCAGAATTTAACTCTTGCAAAAGTTTCTTTTCAGGCATTAATTTCTTAATTCATGTCTTACATTCAGAAAAACAAATAGCAACATGGCTCAGAATATATATTCATACGCAGAAGAGAAGTAACTTTAATGTAAAAATATGCAATATATAACACAGAACCATTTACCCAGACATAATACATAATAAATATTACAAAATGTGAATTGAAAACAAATCGATACCTTCTAACTGTGTTTCTTTTGTGCCGAAGTTACATTGGACAGCAACTATTAATGAATTTTTGAAATGATATATATACAATCTGTTCTTCCCAAAACCATCAACATCATGATAAGAACCATGAGTTTCATTTCTTTAACGGTTTACGTGCTGTTTTATTATTATTAATCTTACCTAAAAAATATTTCAATTGTATAAAAATGCAGAAAAAGATAATCATACTATGAAATAGTTGAAATAAAAAGCAAAACAAAAAACAAAAAGTAAATTCATGTACGCATTTATCCTAAAAATAATTAATTAAAAACACAAATTCAATGACAGAATTTGTAAAGCTTTTGATTGGAAAGTCTATAAAATCAACCAATGCTATAAGTTAATACGGGTTCAACACTCAACACTGGAGCTGAACTACATTAAGACTTTTAATGTGGGATACACAGCCAAACATCAAAATAATAAAAATAATTGAAACAATGAAATGCCCTACCAAAGTCATAATTTAATACCGAAAAGATAAAAGTAACAACAGTAAAACATAATGCGAAACTTATATAGTACCCAGGCATAGTACGTAAACAATTACCATAATACAAAATAATGTGTAATCATCACAAAATATAAATCCATCCAGAAATGCAATGCAATGCTTCTTATTTGTAGTAAGCACAGTTAGAGTTAGTAGTCATATCACATCACAGCAATAATTAATGAATTTTTGAAATACATAATCCATTCTTCTCTTAACTATCCCTCACAACGTCATAATTTAACCATCTGCTTCATTTCTTTAATGGTTATACACCTTTTCTTTTCTGACCTAAAAGAAAAAGATTTCAGTGAAGAACAGCTAGAATCCACACTACTGCAACAACCATATTGAAGCAAACAAAAGCAAAAGATATAAGACAGACAGGCACCAAAGCAAAGAGACCAGAGAGACAAAGCACCAAACATCGTCAATAAAATATACAGTGAAATTTAATAAAAAGCAGACATGGTTGAGATGAGATAAGACAGCATGACACGTTCCCCATTTCCACAGTCATGAGAACCATTTTTAATTGATCTGTAAATAAAATCTTCTTTGCTAACTAATGGCGCGCGTTACCAAAACAAATTTTTACTGCGCTCCCCCTTCGTTGTTCCATAACGTTCGCTGTTGAATTACGTTTGACTCTTACACTCTTTCACATTAATAATTCAAAACAAACTTAAAATTGAAATTAAAACCATTCGTTACCGTCGTGTAAATAAACATCTTTTTGTTCTAAACTTCTTCACTGCACTTTCTTCTGTATAGCGATATTGGATAGCTAAAACATAAACAAACATTAAAATACATACATAACTTACTTACGAATGTGTCACCTGTTCTTTTATTAATCTATTAAAAGTTAATCTTATTAGTTAATCTTAATTAATCTTATTAAAAGCTTTATAATAATACTTTCGTACAGACCTGTTCGTTCATTCTGCACAGCCAATAAAAACTTCACTGCACTTCCTCTGTATTCTCACCATACATTGTAAACAAACAACTAATCACTTACGCATGCAATTCCTGTTCTTTTAATAATCTAAAATACAATAAAAGTTCAACAATAAACAGTTTAATAATCAGCATGTATACAAACCTGTGTTTCTTCGTCAAGCTCACAACAGAAGTTTCTTTCACGAAATGATCGTGACAAAATTTTGAACGAAGAAGATTGCATTGCTCGCACTCCTCCAAAGACGTTTTTCGGCTGATTTCCACTGCGCAAACCAAAAATAACAAAACGGAGGAGCATATACTAATCGCGGAAAATCAAAAAAAGTGTTCTCGGCTCTACGTGGTTTTACGACAAAAAGGGAAAAAATAAGAAGGATTTGACCGTGAAAAAAAAAACAAATATGTCACTCTCTAAAATAAAAGTGTGACACACAATCGCGAATTAGTATAATAAGACTAGTATCTGGCGTAAAAGTTTTTTACGGCTTTTATTTCGAAAAGGATGTGCAGAAATCCCGCGTTCTCGTGCATGTACCCCGTGACGAAAAATTAAATCACAAAATCGTGACTGGAAAAAGTTCCCATGTTGTAGAGCTCGAAAAGCTGATCAAAAAAGTGGTGTATGGGATCGTTTCGCTACGATCAACCGTTTCGCTACGATCAAGCGGATTAGTATAAGTAGATACGGACACGCACTTCATTATATCGTTGTGGATTTGGACTACCCTCTACGAATATATCCATTAAAATAATGCCTTTAGAAAAGTACGAGGATTTTCCGGAGTTGTCAGTGAAAGAATTGACAAACTATTTGAGTGTTCGTGGAATGAATACAACCGGTAAAAAAGTCGAAACTCCAAATTAAGCTTCATAGCTTAATTAGCTAGTAGCTCGTGCATTTGCTGCGTTTGAATTAAAAATGAAGATCATATCTTCAACAGAAGAACAGCAATTACAGCTCGATAAGGATTATAATGCAACGCTAAAAAAACATGGTCTGCCTCTGATCCCCAAAGTTAGTCGATAACAAAAGCATTATAGATGACATAACAAAATAGCCAGTGATTACTCTGGGTAATTTATTCGCATACATTTTACAAACGAAAATGAGTGACAAAGAATACATCGGTAGATACAAAGACCAAAAAGCTTATTCTTACTGGGACAGTCAATTTGTTGGACCTGTACTTATACATACATGAACTCGGCTCGGGTTGCGATATTGTTATACTGTATTCCAATGTTAATGCCTCGCAGACAATGTTGGATACGAAGAAACTATGGATTGCAGTGAAGAAAAAAGATCAAAAAGGAAGCGAGATTATCACAGCTTGGTGTTCTTGCATGGCTGGATCTTGCGAAACTTGCAACCACGTTATATTATTATCACAAACACCAATAACACATCTTGTATGTTTTCCCATAGTAGTTAGTCAGAGATCAAAATGATAATCCAAAATCATGTCCAAAAAATTTCTAGTACAAAGTCCAATGCCGTTTCCAAAGTCAAACTCAAGCGTAATCGTGTCCAGGTAGTCCAATTGCAATTTTCCAGTCAAAAGTTTAAGATAATAAAATTAATGGTGTGTGTTTTCTTCAAGATCGCAGTGTAAAATGGCGGTATAACACGAGGGTCCAAAGTTCAACTTGCACCACTTACGGAAATTTAGTTAATGGCGGAGCTAACTCCGAAATGGAGTATTTCGAGTTTCTGCAACTACACAACTCAGCCAATGGGCCACTTTTGTTTGTCAGTCAGTTTTGAGGTCAATGTATTTTACAATTCTTGATTCTCACTTGAGATGTGGTTGTCAAGTTTTGGGTCTCACCAAAAACTTATATATAACAATATTGGATCTCCCTCAATTTCCATCTTTCATGATCATAATATCCCTCCCTTGTTATGGTTCACAATAACATATTTGTCTACAATTATTTAAATTCAAACCTCCCTGTAGCCTGTGAGGAAATCTTTCAAGTTTTTAAATTCTCACCTGTTTGTTGTGTCTGTGACGCACTCATCAGATGTACAAAAACTAAAAACTGTTAAAAAATCTTTACACATTAAAAAAAAGTTAAGATGGGTCTGGTGGGATGGCTTTATAGTTCTTTAATATGTATTTATTCACATGACGACACTTTGAAATAAGTTCCGACCTTTTGTTAACGAGTTCTAATTGGAAAGCGCTCTTTGCAGAACCTCATTCCGATGGCGAAACTAACGTCGAGTTTGATTTGTAGTGTGTGTCGAGTGCTTGCTCAAGACGAGTATTCTTCACTGCATCCCACGTGGTGCGCGCGGGAAATTGAAAAAGATGCCGAATTAAGTGTGAGAAGTGAGACAAGTGTGAGATCAGGCAACAAAAAGATAAAACAAACTCATAAAACCTAAATAAATCTAAAGTAAACCTAGATAATTTTTCTAATTTTGTTCTTGCTGCTAAAAGACGATGGGAAGTGAAGAAAAAGAAGAAGAGCAACAACAAGAACAAAGTAGTCATCAATGTCATGATGGAGAAATTGAAACAAAATTAAAAGGTGAAGAAAAACTATCTTCTATTTCCTAATTACATTTGTTATTCCACTTTATTTGCGATGATGTTCGAACAAACTTTATAGCGAATGAAAATATTATTTAATTTTTTGATTTTTAACATACCAATGCCAACGCAAAGAAACCTCGGAATAAAGTTCTGCAAAGAGTTGCTTCTTGCAATCACCCACTATTGGCAAAACCTTATTCCGAGTATAATTATATCGATTTTAATTGGGTTTCCGATGAGATATTTACATTTCAAAACCGACCTAATGTTTGGCTCTTAAAAGGAAAAGTATTTTTTCAAATTATATTGAGAAATTGATTTCACATTTTCTTTGTTGAATCGTTTGTGTTCAACACGCTAGGTGAAACCATACGAAAACAAAAGCTTTACACGCAAATCTTTTTCAATCAAATAAAAGATACTTTTCCGCATGAAGTATTTTAAGAATACTTAAGCGCTATTTCCACGGCCACGTTTGATCGAAATTTTTCGAGCGAAAATTTTAGAAGAAAACAATTTCTGCTAGAAATATTTCGATCATAGAATTCCACATAAAAAAAATAAACTTACTTAGCTGGTTTTCATATTCAGTAGGAGATTAAACATACAGAAGTTAGTTCGAAAGCAACCGCAAGTAGAAACCGTCTGCTATACTTCTATAATTTCTTTTGTTTTTCATTTTTCGACAGGATTGTCATTCTTTCCTTTGAAATTATTTCAACTCACATTCTCACAGTAGAGAAAAGAAATCTTTCGCTCGAAAACCAGAAAATATTAAATGCGCATGCTCAATTTTTTTTCTCCGTCGAAATATTTCGAAATTATTCTTTCCAATGAAGAAAGAAATGCTATCCAAAATAATGATATGTTGTCGCGGATGAAGCAATAAATCTTGCGATGAATTTGTTGCATGAGCAATTTCCAGCGTTTGACGGGTTGGTAGACTCTTCCATTGGTAAATTGCACGCATTTCCAATTGTTGTGTCTGACCACCCTTACATCCAAATATTGCATGCTGGTAGAATGCACTGGGTTTGTGTTGCTAACACACAAGCCGATAAAAAAACCAATGGTGCACATTATCTTTATGACAGCCTTGCAAGTGGAATTGCCAATGACGTGGTTGACCAAATTGCTGGTTTTTCGTTTTGTCGACATCCAGAAATTGCAATCAATGTAATGCCTGTTCAGCAACAAGTAAACGGCGTTGACTGTGGAGCTTTTGCAATTGCGTTTGCAACGAGTTTGGCGTATGGTGAAGATCCATCAAATACAACATATAACATGATCTCTCTTCGAAAGCATCTACTGGATTGCTTGGAATCTGGACATATGAAACCATTTCGCAAAAGCATGTTGAATTGCAATATTGAAGGTTGTGTTGCAGCTGAACATATAATCGAGCTTTATTAGTCAGCGGCTTTAGCACGCTGAGTATTAAAATCGTCGTCGTTGTTTTTTTTTTTTGCGGACAGTTTGAACCGTCTCCATAATATAAGTCCCCCCCCCCCCCCCCCCCCCCCCCCCCCCCCCCCCCCCCCCTAATAATCGGAAAAGGTGTTTATGATACAAAGCACTTATAACCACTGATCACCTCTACAAAAAGTTAACGTTATCTCCATAAGATTGCAAATGTATTTCTTTATGCAGCGTGCTCCATGCAACAGCGCTGTCCTATCGTATCGAAGAAAGAAACTCTGTAGTAAGTTTAGTATTGAACTTGTATTGAGCTTGAACTTATATTGATGTAGCAAACATACCAACCGATATTAATGAAAATGATTCCTTTGATTTTAGTAATATTATTAATTATTGTTGAGAGATATTGAAGACCCTATTTCGGTTTGCCTTGAAACTGATCAGGAAAGTGAAATTGACTTTGAAATTGGAGATGAATTAGAGACAACTGAAGATCCCCTTAATGTTTACAGACTTAGTGCTGATGAGACTACCTTCATGTCATTTATTCCAACTGATGATGAAATTGACAAGGAAATCCTGAACTTAGTTCCAGGTGAAGGGTCAACACCTTTATCTATTCTTAGTGATGAAAATTGTGAGGAACTTGCTCACCCACATTTATTTCCCCTTGGTAAATTTGGATTTAATATCAAACGAGATGTCATTTTAAGCCCATCAAAGTATTTCAATCAAAGATTGTTGAATTACACACAAAAGTTTGCCTCTGATCCAGACTACTTATTTTTCGCTAATTCTGTTTTACAGTAATTGGATTTCTGCGTAAGCAAGAAATACCTTAAAACCGGCTCTGTTCTTTTTGGATTTCTGCGTAAGCAAGAAAGCCTTTACGATCGTCTTTGTTTTTCTTAGATTTTTTTTTTTTTTTTCATCTTACTGTCCAAACCTAGCGATTTTTTTTATTTCGAAGTTCATTGGTTCATACAGTCGCCGTCTCAAAGTTCATTGGTGCATGAAGCGCCACTATTACGAAAGGGTGCTAATTAACATTAAATAGCGCTAGTTTATTGGCTTGAATTTTCGCCATGTGATCATCCGGGTATTTTTTTCGACTTACATTTGCAAGCCATTCGCATAATGGTACACCAAGCGTGACCGAAGAAACTTCCAAAAGTTGATTGATCAATCGATGTTGAATAGATTTACAGTTCCAAGACCGAGAGTAGAGGGTAAAAATTTATGATTATCTTACAAAGATTCTACTGTGTTCATTCTTTTTTAAAAACGAGTTCTCAATGTTTTATAAAAACAGTGTGTCAAAAAGGAAAGGTTTTTGTTTGTTTTTTTGAAAATGTCTGGTATTCTTTTGAGCTTTTCTAAATACAAAAGCTCGTTTGTTTCATCTGTGGGCTGTAATGCCTTTTAAGTTCTGGATACGTACAGCTCAGCTCAGTTTCCTCTTCAGCTCCAACAACAAGAATATCTGTCTAACCTCTGCCTGCATCATTTTATGTTTGATATTTCTCTAGATATGTTAGCATATTTACTTGTATAGTTGTTGGCTGTATTATCATTAATGCTCTTAATTAGGAATAGGACTTGCTATTTATGATAGCAAATAGGAAACTTATCTCGACTGTCTGTAAATTTTAACTGCTTTCAGTTATGTTTGCTAATTTGGATCACATATTTAATTAATCCAAATCTTTGTTTACTTTTTTTGTTTGGGAAGTCTTTTCGTTATTAGGAAGATTGACCGTATATATTGAAAGACTTACGTAATCAATGTGATATCTTACACAGCATCTAATTAGATTTATTGTTCTTTTGTTCATTAAGTTTATTGGCAGTTAACGTAAGTTTCATATTGTTTCAGCCGTGCTTTAAGAATTTCCTGGGGTGTATGCGTAATTAAAAATTTAATGTTTTTTTAAGTTTCTAAGTTTTTAGGTTTAAGTTTCAGTTATGTATGTTGATTTTGTATGTATTTCGTATCATTAAAATCTACGCTTTCCTTTTTTGTCCTTAGGAATTCTGTTAGGAAGATTGACAATACATATTAAATTCATAACATTTTCATTGACTGACATGCATACTCATTGTCTTATCTGAATTGATCACTGAATCCTTAATATCATTTCGTACCAACAAAATAAAGAACATATGTCATTCAGATATAATCAAGTATATTGATGTTTATTGGTATAAAGTTTTGCTTAGTGGCAATTATGTTTTCCCAGATTTTTGAGGAGTACATGATCAGAAATTTAATAAATATATATTGCGGATTAAACTTTTCTTAAATTTCAAGAATGTCGTAATCTTTCTTTTTTCATACTTCAGCTGATTTTGCAGAAATCCTTATGCCTGCAAGGGCATCTTGTTTTTTTTTTCATCTTACTGTCCAAACCTAGCGATTTTTTTTATTTCGAAGTTCATTGGTTCATACAGTCGCCGTCTCAAAGTTCATTGGTGCATGAAGCGCCACTATTACGAAAGGGTGCTAATTAACATTAAATAGCGCTAGTTTATTGGCTTGAATTTTCGCCATGTGATCATCCGGGTATTTTTTTCGACTTACATTTGCAAGCCGTTCGCATAATGGTACACCACAGCGTGACCGAAGAAACTTCCAAAAGTTGATTGATCAATCGATGTTGAATAGATTTACAGTTCCAAGACCGAGAGTAGAGGGTAAAAATTTATGATTATCTTACTAAGATTCTACTGTGTTCATTCTTTTTTAAAAACGAGTTCTCAATGTTTTATAAAAACAGTGTGTCAAAAAGGAAAGGTTTTTGTTTGTTTTTTGAAAATGTCTGGTATTCTTTTGAGCTTTTCTAAATACAAAAGCTCGTTTGTTTCATCTGTGGGCTGTAATGCCTTTTAAGTTCTGGATACGTACAGCTCAGCTCAGTTTCCTCTTCAGCTCCAACAACAAGAATATCTGTCTAACCTCTGCCTGCATCATTTTATGTTTGATATTTCTCTAGATATGTTAGCATATTTACTTGTATAGTTGTTGGCTGTATTATCATTAATGCTCTTAATTAGGAATAGGACTTGCTATTTATGATAGCAAATAGGAAACTTATCTCGACTGTCTGTAAATTTTAACTGCTTTCAGTTATGTTTGCTAATTTGGATCACATATTTAATTAATCCAAATCTTTGTTTACTTTTTTTGTTTGGGAAGTCTTTTCGTTATTAGGAAGATTGACCGTATATATTGAAAGACTTACGTAATCAATGTGATATCTTACACAGCATCTAATTAGATTTATTGTTCTTTTGTTCATTAAGTTTATTGGCAGTTAACGTAAGTTTCATATTGTTTCAGCCGTGCTTTAAGAATTTCCTGGGGTGTATGCGTAATTAAAAATTTAATGTTTTTTTAAGTTTCTAAGTTTTTAGGTTTAAGTTTCAGTTATGTATGTTGATTTTGTATGTATTTCGTATCATTAAAATCTACGCTTTCCTTTTTGTCCTTAGGAATTCTGTTAGGAAGATTGACAATACATATTAAATTCATAACATTTTCATTGACTGACATGCATACTCATTGTCTTATCTGAATTGATCACTGAATCCTTAATATCATTTCGTACCAACAAAATAAAGAACATATGTCATTCAGATATAATCAAGTATATTGATGTTTATTGGTATAAAGTTTTGCTTAGTGGCAATTATGTTTTCCCAGATTTTTGAGGAGTACATGATCAGAAATTTAATAAATATATATTGCGGATTAAACTTTTCTTAAATTTCAAGAATGTCGTAATCTTTCTTTTTTCATACTTCAGCTGATTTTGCAGAAATCCTTATGCCTGCAAGGGCATCTTGTTTTTTTTTTCATCTTACTGTCCAAACCTAGCGATTTTTTTTATTTCGAAGTTCATTGGTTCATACAGTCGCCGTCTCAAAGTTCATTGGTGCATGAAGCGCCACTATTACGAAAGGGTGCTAATTAACATTAAATAGCGCTAGTTTATTGGCTTGAATTTTCGCCATGTGATCATCCGGGTATTTTTTTCGACTTACATTTGCAAGCCGTTCGCATAATGGTACACCACAGCGTGACCGAAGAAACTTCCAAAAGTTGATTGATCAATCGATGTTGAATAGATTTACAGTTCCAAGACCGAGAGTAGAGGGTAAAAATTTATGATTATCTTACTAAGATTCTACTGTGTTCATTCTTTTTTAAAAACGAGTTCTCAATGTTTTATAAAAACAGTGTGTCAAAAAGGAAAGGTTTTTGTTTGTTTTTTTGAAAATGTCTGGTATTCTTTTGAGCTTTTCTAAATACAAAAGCTCGTTTGTTTCATCTGTGGGCTGTAATGCCTTTTAAGTTCTGGATACGTACAGCTCAGCTCAGTTTCCTCTTCAGCTCCAACAACAAGAATATCTGTCTAACCTCTGCCTGCATCATTTTATGTTTGATATTTCTCTAGATATGTTAGCATATTTACTTGTATAGTTGTTGGCTGTATTATCATTAATGCTCTTAATTAGGAATAGGACTTGCTATTTATGATAGCAAATAGGAAACTTATCTCGACTGTCTGTAAATTTTAACTGCTTTCAGTTATGTTTGCTAATTTGGATCACATATTTAATTAATCCAAATCTTTGTTTACTTTTTTTGTTTGGGAAGTCTTTTCGTTATTAGGAAGATTGACCGTATATATTGAAAGACTTACGTAATCAATGTGATATCTTACACAGCATCTAATTAGATTTATTGTTCTTTTGTTCATTAAGTTTATTGGCAGTTAACGTAAGTTTCATATTGTGTCAGCCGTGCTTTAAGAATTTCCTGGGGTGTATGCGTAATTAAAAATTTAATGTTTTTTTAAGTTTCTAAGTTTTTAGGTTTAAGTTTCAGTTATGTATGTTGATTTTGTATGTATTTCGTATCATTAAAATCTACGCTTTCCTTTTTTGTCCTTAGGAATTCTGTTAGGAAGATTGACAATACATATTAAATTCATAACATTTTCATTGACTGACATGCATACTCATTGTCTTATCTGAATTGATCACTGAATCCTTAATATCATTTCGTACCAACAAAATAAAGAACATATGTCATTCAGATATAATCAAGTATATTGATGTTTATTGGTATAAAGTTTTGCTTAGTGGCAATTATGTTTTCCCAGATTTTTGAGGAGTACATGATCAGAAATTTAATAAATATATATTGCGGATTAAACTTTTCTTAAATTTCAAGAATGTCGTAATCTTTCTTTTTTCATACTTCAGCTGATTTTGCAGAAATCCTTATGCCTGCAAGGGCATCTTGTTCTGTTTTCATCTTACTGTCCAAACCTAGTCATATTTGTTTCTCCAATTTCATTGGTTCATAAAAAAGCCGTCTCAATCGTGATTGGTGCATAATGCCCGATTTCTACGAAAGGGTGCTAATTTAGCCACCTCCACTTAAATAGCGATAGTTTATTGGCTGATTTTCGCCATGCCATGTGATCGTCCACAAAACGTTTTAAAAATGGCAGCGAAAGAACGTGTGTAGTTTGCTAAAAGTTTCTTTGATGGAAATATGGCTTTAAAAGAAGTTAATACAGCTTATAATTTTATATAAAGAATTGCATTACTGTTGGGAACTTATCATGTTCACAAAATTAAATTACAATGTGGTTATTCTGTTTTTTGAAAGAAGTTTTCTTGAAGTTTAAAATATGAAAACAGTGCCAATACATGGTGTGTGGAAGAAAAGGTATTTCTTGTTTTATTTTTGCTCCAAGCCTTTTTAAATATGAAAGACCTTCGTGTATTTTGTATGTGTATGCATGTTTGAAGTCAATTTTTAGAAGCTTTTGGATTTTTAAAGCTCAGCTTAGCTTCCTTTCAGCTCCTCCCCAACATCACCAACATATGCACTTTATACAGCTATTTATACTATATTTAGTAGCAATTTTTGGATGTATTCTGGCTATATCAGCTTATCTCTTTTCTCCCTACGTATGTTGTATTTTTTTTAACTTTTAGATTAGATATGAGCTTTAATTTCGAAGTATATAATTATTATTGTGATATTTATATTTTTCATTCTGAGGAGATCAATATAGAAACTTTATATAGTTTGTGCTGCCCAAACGATATGTTGGTTACTGCCAGTATACATACACAATCTTTTTATAGGATTCTTTATATTTAATGTGGTTAAATTAAAGTTTCGTATTGTGTCGATGCACTTTTTTGGAGTACGTGCGTGGCAAATATCCAGTAACAATCATTCAGCTTATTCGTACAAAAAAAAAACAGATCTTCATAAATGATCTCCGAGATAGCATAAAGAAAAGCCCCTTTTTTATGTTATGGTAGGCTGACTTTCTTGATGAACATTGTCAGTCGCATCAATATTTTTGTTTATTTAATGCTGATGCTTCTCGAGCTGAATGATGTGACTGTCTTAGTTTTGCAGGACTAGTGTGCTAGTGTTGCATTTTTGTGGCATTTTCAGCAGCAAAGCTTGCAGAAATCCTTCTGCCCGGTAGGGCATCTTGTTCTTAGTTTTTTTTTTCATCTTACTGTCCAAACCTAGCGATTTTTTCCGCCGTCTCAATCTTCATTGGTGCATAAAGCGCCACTATTACGAAAGGGTGCTAATAAACTTTAATAGCGCTTAGTTTATTGGCTTGATTATTTCCGCCATGTGATCATCCGGGTATTTTTCGACTTTACATTTGCACGCCGTTCGCATAATGGTATACCACAGCGTGACCGAAGAAACCTTAAATTTCCAAAATTAAGAAGATTTGCACTTCCAAAACCGAAAGTAAAGGGTAGAAATTTATAATTATCTTGCAATGATTCTACTACGTTCATTCTTTTCTAAAAACAAGTTCTCAATGTTTTGTGAAAACAGTGTGTGCAGCTTTTATGTTTTGCAAAATGTCTGCGATTTTTTTAAGCCTTTCTAGATGCAAAATACTGTTTGTTTCATGTGTGGGCTGTAGTGCTTTTTAAGCTCTGGATACATACCGCTCAGCTCAGTTTCCTCTTCAGCTCCAACAACATACAAGGAATGTCTTGTTACCCTCTGTCTGTGGCTGTGCATCTCATTTTATGTTTGATGTTTCTTTAGCTATTTTAGCCTACTTGTATAGTTCTTGGCTGTATTATCAATTACTGAATTAGGAATGGGGACTTACTATTTACGATAGCAAATTGAAACTTACCTTGATTGTCTGTAAATTTTAAATACTGGACATCTTTTCACGCAAATTTCTGTTTTCAGTTATGTTTGCTAATTTTGGTAGCTAAGTTTAGGTCATATTTTTCATAATCCTAATCTTTGTTTACTTTTTGTGTTTGGGAAGTCTTTTCGTAATTAGGAAGATTGACCGACATACGTAATCACTGTGATATCTGAAAGCATATGAATTTGATGTTATTTTGTTCATTAAGTTTATTAGAAGTTAATGTAAGGTTCGTATTGTGTCAGTTAAGCTTTCATGATGCCCTGGCGTGTATACGTAATTAAAAATTTATTGCTTTTTAAGTTTCTGAATAAATTTTTATAATCTTTTCATGAAATTTAGTTCTGGTAATGCATGCTTTTAAATTAAAAAGGTGGCAATGACATATTGTTACTCAAATTAAAGCACAAATTTCTGTTTACAGTTATGTTTGTTGATTTTGTATGTATATAGATGTATTTCGTATCATTAAAATCTATGCTTTCCTTTTTGTCCTTGTGAATTAGGAATTCTGTTAGGAAGATTGACAAGACATATTAAACTTATAACATTTACAATGACTTACGTGCATACTCATTGTCTTATCTGAATTGATCACTGAATCCTTAATATCATTTCGTACCAACAAAATAAAGAACATGTCATTCAGATAAAGTTTTGCATAGTGACAAATATGTTTTTTCCAGATTTTTGGGGAGTACATGATCAGAAATTTAATAAATATATATTGCGGATTAAACTTTTCTTAAATTTCAAGAATGTCATAGTCTTTCTTTTTTCATACTTCAGCTGATTTTGCAGAAATCCTTGTGCCTGCAAGGGCATCTTGTTTTTTTTTTGGATTTCTGCGTAAGCAAGAAATACTTTACGATCGTCTTTGTTTTTTTTTTTCATCTTACTGTCCAAACCTAGTCATATTTGTTTCTCCAATTTCATTGGTTCATAAAAAAGCCGTCTCAATCGTGATTGGTGCATAATGCCCGATTTCTACGAAAGGGTGCTAATATAGCCACCTTAACTTCAATAGCGAAAGTTTATTGGCTTGATCTGCGCCGTGCCATGTGATCATCCGGGTATTTTTCGACTTTACATTTGCACGCCGTTCGCATAATGGTGTACTATCAGCGGTACCGAAGAAACCCACTTAGATTTCCGAAAGTTGATTGATCAATGTGGAATATATTTAAAAGAAGATTTACACTTCCAAAACCGAAAGTAAAGGGTAGAAAATTTATAATTTATCTTACAATGATTTCACTGTGTTCATTCTTTTCTAAAAACAAGTTCTCAATGTTTTATAAAAACAGTGTGTGAAAAAGAATGCTTTTATTTTTTGGAAAATGTCTGGAATCCTTTTAAGCCTTTCTAATACGAAATATCGTTTGTTTCATGTGTGGACTGTAGTGCTTTTTAAGCTCTGGATACATACAGCTCAGCTCAGTTTCCTCTTCAGCTCCAACGACATACAAGAATGTCTTGTGTACCCTCTGCCTGTGGCTGTGGTGCATCATTTTATGTTTGATGTTTCTCTAGCTATTTTAGCTTATTTACTTGTATAGTTCTTGTCTGTATTATCAATGTCTTGAATTAGGAATGGGGACTTACTATTTACTTACTTTGGTTGTCTGTAAATTCTAAATACTGGACATCCTTTAACGCAAATTTCTGCTTTCAGTTATGTTTGCTAATTTTGATAAGTTTTGTTTATTTTTTGTGTTTGGGAACTCTTTTCGTAATTTGTAAGATTGACCGTACATATTGTTGAAAGATTTATATATATACATATGAAATCGTTGTGATATCTGAAAGCATCTATTTAAATTTAATGTTATTTTGTTCATTAAGTTTATTGGCAGTTTCGTATTGTGTCAGTTATGCTTTCATAATGCCCTGGGGTATATGCGTAATTAAAAATTAAATGCTTTTTAAGTTTCTGTATAAATCTTTATAATCTTTTCATTAAATTTAAGTTCAGGTAATGCTTTGTTTGTAATGTTTGTAAATTAAAAAGATGGCAATGACATTGTTAATCGAACTAAAGCACAAATTTCTGTTTTCAGTTATATGTTTATTGATTTTGTATGTATTATATATTTTGCATGATCAAAATCTATGTTTTCCTTTCTGTGCTTGTGATTTAGGAATTTCGGTTAGGAAGATAGAATAGACATATTGAATTCATGTATATAAATTTATAACATTTCGATTGAATTACATGCATACTCATTGTCTTATCTGAGTAAATCACTGTGTCCTTGATATCATTACGTGCCAACAAAATAAAGAACATTATGGCATTCTATAATCAAGTTTATTGTTTATTGGTATAAAATTTTGCGTAATGACTATGTTTTTCCAGATTTTTGGGGAGTACATGATTAGAAGTTTAATAAACATATATCGTGGAAATGATTAACCTTTTTTAAATTTTAAGAATGTCTTAAGTGTAGTTTATACGGTCGAACTTTTGCCTTGTCTAATGTAAATCTAATGACCTGTACTTAAGAAAACTCTTGCATTCTTAAGTAAAAGTATTGTCTAATCGCAGGTCAATTGATTTACATTAGACAAGGCACAAGTTTGACCGTATAAACTGCCTCATAGTCTTTCAATTTTCATTCTTCAGCTGATTTTGCAGAAATCCTTATGCCTGCAAGGGCATCTTGTTTTTCATCTTACTGTCCAAACCTAGTCATATTTGTTTCTCCAATTTGATTGGTTCATAAAAAAGCCGTCTCAATCGTGATTGGTGCATAATGCCCGATTTCTACGAAAGGGTGCTAATATAGCCACCTTAACTTCAATAGCGAAAGTTTATTGGCTTGATCTGCGCCGTGCCATGTGATCATCCGGGTATTTTTCGACTTTACATTTGCACGCCGTTCGCATAATGGTGTACTATCAGCGGTACCGAAGAAACCCACTTAGATTTCCGAAAGTTGATTGATCAATGTGGAATATATTTAAAAGAAGATTTACACTTCCAAAACCGAAAGTAAAGGGTAGAAAATTTATAATTTATCTTACAATGATTCCACTGTGTTCATTCTTTTCTAAAAACAAGTTCTCAATGTTTTATAAAAACAGTGTGTGAAAAAGAATGCTTTTATTTTTTGGAAAATGTCTGGAATCCTTTTAAGCCTTTCTAATACGAAATATCGTTTGTTTCATGTGTGGACTGTAGTGCTTTTTAAGCTCTGGATACATACAGCTCAGCTCAGTTTCCTCTTCAGCTCCAACAACATACAAGAATGTCTTGTGTACCCTCTGCCTGTGGCTGTGGTGCATCATTTTATGTTTGATGTTTCTCTAGCTATTTTAGCTTATTTACTTGTATAGTTCTTGTCTGTATTATCAATGTCTTGAATTAGGAATGGGGACTTACTATTTACTTACTTTGGTTGTCTGTAAATTCTAAATACTGGACATCCTTTAACGCAAATTTCTGCTTTCAGTTATGTTTGCTAATTTTGATAAGTTTTGTTTATTTTTTGTGTTTGGGAACTCTTTTCGTAATTTGTAAGATTGACCGTACATATTGTTGAAAGATTTATATATATACATATGAAATCGTTGTGATATCTGAAAGCATCTATTTAAATTTAATGTTATTTTGTTCATTAAGTTTATTGGCAGTTTCGTATTGTGTCAGTTATGCTTTCATAATGCCCTGGGGTATATGCGTAATTAAAAATTAAATGCTTTTTAAGTTTCTGTATAAATCTTTATAATCTTTTCATTAAATTTAAGTTCAGGTAATGCTTTGTTTGTAATGTTTGTAAATTAAAAAGATGGCAATGACATTGTTAATCGAACTAAAGCACAAATTTCTGTTTTCAGTTATATGTTTATTGATTTTGTATGTATTATATATTTTGCATGATCAAAATCTATGTTTTCCTTTCTGTGCTTGTGATTTAGGAATTTCGGTTAGGAAGATAGAATAGACATATTGAATTCATGTATATAAATTTATAACATTTCGATTGAATTACATGCATACTCATTGTCTTATCTGAGTAAATCACTGTGTCCTTGATATCATTACGTGCCAACAAAATAAAGAACATTATGGCATTCTATAATCAAGTTTATTGTTTATTGGTATAAAATTTTGCGTAATGACTATGTTTTTCCAGATTTTTGGGGAGTACATGATTAGAAGTTTAATAAACATATATCGTGGAAATGATTAACCTTTTTTAAATTTTAAGAATGTCTTAAGTGTAGTTTATACGGTCGAACTTTTGCCTTGTCTAATGTAAATCTAATGACCTGTACTTAAGAAAACTCTTGCATTCTTAAGTAAAAGTATTGTCTAATCGCAGGTCAATTGATTTACATTAGACAAGGCACAAGTTTGACCGTATAAACTGCCTCATAGTCTTTCAATTTTCATTCTTCAGCTGATTTTGCAGAAATCCTTATGCCTGCAAGGGCATCTTGTTTTTCATCTTACTGTCCAAACCTAGTCATATTTGTTTCTCCAATTTGATTGGTTCATAAAAAAGCCGTCTCAATCGTGATTGGTACATAATGCCCGATTTCTACGAAAGGGTGCTAATATAGCCACCCTAACTTCAATAGCGATAGTTTATTGGCTGATTTTCGCCGTGCCATGTGATCGTCCACAAAACGTTTTAAAAATGGCAGCGAAAGAACGTGTGTAGTTTGCTAAAAGTTTCTTTGATGGAAATATGGCTTTAAAAGAAGTTAATACAGCTTATAATTTTATATAAAGAATTGCATTACTGTTGGGAACTTATCATGTTCACAAAATTAAATTACAGTGTGGTTATTCTGTTTTTTGAAAGAAGTTTTCTTGAAGTTTAAAATATGAAAACAGTGCCAATACATGGTGTGTGGAAGAAAAGGTATTTCTTGTTTTGTTTTTGCTCCAAGCCTTTTTAAATATGAAAGACCTTCGTGTATTTTGTATGTGTATGCATGTTTGAAGTCAATTTTTAGAAGCTTTTGGATTTTTAAAGCTCAGCTTAGCTTCCTTTCAGCTCCTCCCCAACATCACCAACATATGCACTTTATATACAGCTATTTATACTATATTTAGTAGCAATTTTTGGATGTATTCTGGCTATATCAGCTTATCTCTTTTCTCCCTACGTATGTTGTATTTTTTTAACTTTTAGATTAGATATGAGCTTTAATTTCTAAGTAATTATTATTGTGATATTTATATTTTTCATTCTGAGGAGAGATCAATATAGAAACTTTATATATTAGTTTGTGCGCTGCCCAAACGATATGTTGGTTACCGCCAGTATACACAATCTTTTTATAGGATTCGTTATATTTAATGTGGTTAAATTAAAGTTTCGTATTGTGTCGATGCACTTTTTTGGAGTACGTGGGTGGCAAATATCCAGTAACAATCATTCAGCTTATTCGTACAAAAAAACAGATCTTCATAAATGATCTCCGCGATAGCATAAAGAAAAGCCCCTTTTTTATGTTATGGTAGACTGACTTTCTTGACGAAAACATTGTCAGTCGCATCAATATTTTTGTTTATTTAATGCTGATGCTTCTCGAGCTGAATGATGTGACTGTCTTAGTTTTGCAGAACTAGTGTGCTAGTGTTGCATTTTTGTGGCATTTTCAGCAGCAAAGCTTGCAGAAATCCTTCTGCCCGGTAGGGCATCTTGTTCTTCTTCTTACTGTCCAAACCTAGCGGTTTTTGAAAATCTCGTGCGAATGTTTACACGAAGCCTAAGTCACGCATTTCAGTCGAAGAAACACCAAAAGGATACCAAAGCAGCTTTAGTCAGTATAATTAAAGAAGATGCACTTTTCCAAAACTGAAGATGAAGAATAAAATTTGTAGCAGCAATTTATTATTATCTTATATATTATATTATTATGATTCAATGGTGATTTTTCGTTTCATTTTATAAACAGAATGAAAAGGTATGTTTTGTTTTTGAGATTAATGTCTGAGATTTTTTCTAAAATAAGATCATTGTTTGTGTTTCAAATGTGGGCTGTAATGCTTTTTAAGCTCTGGATGCGTACAGCTCAGCTTAAGTTCCATATCAGCTCCAACTGTCTGCCTTCTCAGCATCACTTTTTATATCTTTAATGTTTCACTCTAGCTATGTTAAGCTTATGTGCTTGTATAATACTTTGAAGTGCAGTATTGTTTTTTTTTTGTCGGTGATCAGTAGTTTTTAGGTTATCGATGTCTCTAATTATGGACAACCTTCCTAATTTTGATATACAATTCGAAACACTTCACATCCTGTAAAAAACATTCAACTTTCAGTATTGTATTTTTCATGATCAAAATTTTTGTTTACTTTTTTGTTTGCAATTAGTCCATTCGTAATTAGGAAGATTGATAGCAATCTTTAGTGTTTAAAGTATGTGCATGATTTACTTACGTAATTACTTTGAAATCAGAAATGATCAATGTACACTCATTATTCTGTATACTTTATTCCAAAATAAAGTAAGTATTTTTCATTCAGATGTAAATAAGTATGTGGTCTGATGGTAAATATAGTTTAAAGTGTTTGTAGTGTCAATAAAGTTTTTGTAGCTTTTATGAAGCTCTGAGGAATACGTATAATATTCTACTGTAGTGTGATAATTCTTTTCTAACTAAAAAGTTGTAAATTAAGAAGTTTTTAGTCAAAGAGGTATGTGTTCCTATTAGGGAAAAATGTTTCAGTGTTTAAGCCTTTCTAGATAGATTTTTTTTGGTTCTTGTTTGGGTTGTAATACTTTAATACAGTTTCCTCCTCAGCTCCAACATTCTGTAGTGGTTGTCTGCTCTGCACCACTTTTGATTGATGATTTTCTAGCTAAGTTATACTGACAATGCCCCTATTTACGAATGATTTTCCTAATCACGATTGTTAATGAACAATTACGTTGTGTTCAATTTTTGCGTGCTGTGTGGACCCGTGTTTGCTCGTGTTATCTGTTGTGAATTTATTCCTGTTTGTATGTGGCTTGTGTGTGGGTCGAGCGTCAGTATAAACTATTATGTATTTATTATCATTTTATGTTTGTTGATTTGTTTGTTGATATGTTTTTTCTATAATCGCGTTTTGTTTTGTAATAATATAGCCTTGATCATTATCCTGGCAAATTGAAATGTTCTAACTGTGTATAAATTCAAAATACTGTACCATTAGTAACACAATACAAAATTTTGGTAAATTTTGGTATAAATTTATAGAGCATATACTTTTAATGATCAAGATCTTTGATTACTTTTTGTATTTGCCACATTGGGAATTCTGTTTGTATGTAATTAAGAAGGTTGGAAGTACATATCAAATGTTTAAAGCATATATGTGATTTTCATACGTAATCACTGTGATATCAGAAAAGATCAATATAAACTTAATTGAATTTTGTATACCCAAAATAAACAATGTTCCATGTCATTCAGATGTATATATGCAATAAAGTTTTACATAGTATCAATTACACTTTCGGCATGCCTTGTAAAGATCATTCAACCTTTTCGAATTTCTAAAAGAATTTTTATAAACTTTATAAACATATAATTTCAAATCATTTATTCATGAAAATTTTCACTGGTAGCACACCTTTGGCCAGCTGTTTGAATATATAACTTCAAAATTTCAATAACAAAACTCATTTTATTTTGTGTGTTACAATTCCCACCTGCTGTGTGCAGTCTACACTGAGCAGCAGTCAATGTTGTATTGTATTGTATTGTATTCAATCATTCAAAACCATTCAAGTTTCAAGAATGTTATTGTTAGTGTTCCATTGTCATACTTCAGCTGATTTTGCAGAAATCTTTCTGCCCGTAAGGGCATCTTGTTGAATTTACATCGTTTTTCTCAGAGACAGTCACTGTTAATTTCTGATGTATTTGAATCTTCGGCACTTCAGTCAAAGAACCACTTTTCAATTCTTCTAATAACAGCACTGGAACTCTTCAAAAGGCTGTCCTGTTGAAACGAAATGTTGTCAATATATCTTTCGACGATGAAAACAGCAAGTTCATTTTCTCTGGAGATGCGCCATCTTGCAAATGGTAACACTCAAAACTTTTAACGTGTTGTGTGAAAAGCAATAAGTGATCTAATCTTTCCTGGATTTTTTCTAACAACACCCGCATCTCTCGATTACTATAAGCAAGATCTTTGATTTCACTGGATCTAGCTGTGGTTATGTCTCTTAAGGGCAGTCTGAATAATGTACCGTTGAAAATTTCAACATCATCCGAACTAAAGTCTACCTTATTCGGAGAAATTTTGACGCGGATTTAATTTGGCGCAGCCAGAAAAAAATTAAATTTAGCGCAGATTTAATTTGGCGCAGCCAGAATGTTTCAAAAATTTCATAGCCGTTTAACGAATCAATCAGAACTAATTACAGTACCATACATTCAAAGAAGGTGAGACGGTAAAGCATAGAACTTCAAACATTCATGTATTCATGACTTTTTTTATTAAAACTATAAACAGAAGATTCACGACAGTGATATATTTTCTGTATCTTCTGTTGGTGAAAAAGAAAATTTCAAGATAAAAATATTTTTTATTCGTTCAATGTATTTCATAAGATCAGTGCCCAGCCAGCACAGGGGGCCTACTACACGATTCACATATCTAAAAGACTCCCTCGGTGCCGACTAGGTGTTGTTTGCGGCGTTTCTATACTTAGCCAGAAAAGAAAAAAATGATTTGGCGTAGCTAGAAAAAAAATAATTTTGGCGTGGATTTAATTTGGCGCAGCCAGAAAAAAACTAAATTTGGCGCGGATTTAGTTAGGCTATTTTTGGCATTTTGCGCCAATTGCGCCAAATTTTCTCCGTGCCAAAATTTCTCCGATTAAGGTAATCTTGCTCCAAAAACTATGATAAACTTTGAACTGGTCATTGAAATGAATTATTAAATCTTTTTTAGATTTGGATAATGTTATTTTGAGGCCAGGTCTTGTTTTATCCTTGATAGTGTCGCCTAAGAAGGTGGTATGTGGATCAAAAATCACCATAGCATTACCACTCACAAAACTTGGCACATCAGTAAGATGGTATACTGCACTAAATCCAAGACCAAATTTTCCAATTTTTGTACAATCGTGTTCTTTAGTACCAGCATTGAGTTTCGTTATGTTATTAAAATCTTCTTGTGATAACTGAGCATCGTTGTAAACCACGCTTCATTTTTTGGTTTTGTTATTGACTATATGTAGACTTCATTTTGTTGTTTATAATAAAAAAAATTCAAAAACGTCATTATCATTGCTTTTTTATTTTGATAAGGAAATGGTTTAACCATGCCAGTTTGTTATAACCTACGCTAACATTTTTTTTGTGTGGCACAGCCGCTGACTTACAGCCTTTACGGCTGTTTTATTGCTCTTGTAGAAAGCCGTGGAGGTCTCAAAAAGGAGCTAGATATAAAATGGCGGAATGCGGTTCGTGCAAAGAATGGTATCATCAATTTTGTGAGAGTATTCCAAACCGAATATTTTACAAAAACAATACCGAAGACTGGAGATGTCGTGGTTGTCAATAGGAATAGACAAAAAACACAGCAACATAATGTTAGGTCTAATTAATGTGGCATTAATGTAAAGTAGAACTGCAGTTAAAGTCTGTTCAAAAAATATGTGGACTAATTTCAGTTACCATGTGGAAACCAGATTTAGCAAATTACATCAATTCCCTTGAGCCTGGTTTTTATATAAAAGCTGAAATCAGTCCACATATTTTTTGAACAGACTTTAGTTTATTAGAAAAATGAGTCATACAGTGTCAACTGAAAATTTGCGTCATCATTAATATCATTATTAAGGTCATTATTTTCTCATTCTTGTGATACCCTTCCAAAACATTTCGGGAAGACAAGAAAACGATTCCTCCTATAAAGTATCATTTTTACTCTCAAAACGTTCCTTTTCTGATAACATTCCCTCTGTGACCAATGATATGCATACCGTATTTCCTTTAATAAACGCCGCGGCGTTTATTACAAATCCCAGTTTTTGGGTGCGGCGTTTAATAGAGGGCGGCGTTCATTAGAGGGCGGCGATTCTTACAAAATGAAAAATTAGATGAAAACAAACTTAAACAACAATGTCTTCTTATCCTAAAAAAAGTTACAAAAGATTGCGTGAAACTGTTTTACACAAAAAATTAATTACACATCAAATATTCATGCAAAAGTGGAAAAATTTGATGATAGAAAACAAGTAAAACTATTAAATTATTTAAACTAATTCTTGTTTAGCCTGTTTTCTAATAAACGCCGCTTTTAAAGATGCGGCGTTTACTAGAAGGCAGCGTTTATTAGAGGGCGGCGTTTATTTCAAATGTTCGGCTATAAGTGCGGCGTTTAATAGAGGGCGGCGTTTATCAGAGGGTGGCGTTAATTAGAGGAAATACGGTAACTACCATCATATCAATTTTTTCTTTGCAAATCTTTGGATTGTTCTCGTTCTAACATCTTTGTCATGCAAACCACTTATTGTTTATTCATTTTAGACGGTAACCATAACAACCCAACCGAACATTTAAATTAGAAAGTTCTCAAGTTGCTTTTCTTTCAAAAATGATTTCCGTAAAAGAAAGTGAATCAAAATATCCAAAAATGGCCAATGAAAAGTTAGTATCCAATGGTGATCGCTCAATACTATTAGATGAGCATGTCTGTCCATCAAACTTACAAGATATTTCCAAGATGTCCATGAAAGATACTGACGTGTTAGTGATTGCCTATCCCAGATCTGGTTCAACAATGACTGAAACTTTGATTTGGGCTTTACTGGAAGGAACAACAAAGAATGTGGATGGCTTGGATCTTATGGGCTTGTCTAAATTGACTACATTTTTGGAAATGTCTATCCCTGGACAATATGTTGGATACGAGGAAGCAATGAAAAAATTAAATCATCCTAAACGTGTCATTAAAACACATCTGCCATTATGGTTGGCTCCTTCTGCAACTGTGGGTAAAAGAATAATCTTGACACGTGATGTAAAAGATGTTCTTGTATCACTATTTCATTTTTATGGAGATAACTCACTTTTTTTCGGTGAAGCTAGCAAAGTAAACTTCCAAACATTTTACGAGATGTACTACACTGGCAATGTTATATATGGAGATTGGTTCCAGTTTCATCGCGATTGGTTAGATCACAAAGGAGATCATATAATGTGGTTACGCTATGAAGATTTGATCCAAAAATTTGACGAGACAGTTAAAAAACTTGCCGAATTTTTGGACGTTGAATTAACTCCAAAACTGTTTGCGGGTGTAAAGAATTTAATCAATGTGGAAGTGATGAAAAAAGCCTTTAACACTGAAGGTTGTGAACGTTTTGTCAGAAAAGGCATTACTGGTGATCATGCCAATTACTTGACAGCAGAACAAATCAATTGTCTTGATAAAAAGACAAAAGAAATTGTTCCAGAGCTGTACTTTCATTAGAGTGTTAGAGGGTTGCTGCTAGAAGACCAAAAGGAACCTTACTAGTGGACTGTGTATTGGTTAAACTAGCTCGTATAAAAATTAGAAAACTTTGTACAAGAAGATAAATTCAGTCCCAGGCCTTAATTCAACAGCTTCAGACTTAGCATATGTCGCAACACACTAGGAGTGTATGCATCTACCGGTTTCAAACCATCAAACTTCTCAATGAAAACTCTGTTAAAAGCGTTTGGAAGAACGAGACATCACTTGGCCAAAACCTCACCCTCCCAAACAAATTTAACAAGGTTTTGACCGTAAAGATTAGCTGGTTTCAAACCGGTAGATGCATATACAGCTAGTTTTGTTTGTGGCGGTATTTGTGGCGGTATTTGTCTATTTCGATATTGTCTTCGAGGATATTTGTAAAATTTAGTAAATAAATATATAAATTGTATAATCTATGTGATCTGTGGGTATACAAATTTTCTTCATCTTTTTGCTTCATTTTGCTGGTTGAATCACTTTTTAAAGGTATTTTTGTTAGTTAAAAAAATGTTCTTGTCAGAAACGTCAAAACCGCTAAAATCAACTAACTAAAATTTTGTTAACCGAATCCTATGCTTATGTCGCATCGCTGATACTTTGATACTTCACACTGGCTTTAAGGAAAGTCAGGACATTTATAGTATATGCGATATGTTTCTTTACTCAACTGCAACTAGTTGGCTGACAACATCAACCAGAAAGGCGGATGGTGACTCAAAGGTCAGTAAGATATGAAGTAGGAAAATTTAACGTTGAGTTTACACCTTATCTTGAAAATTTAACGTTGAGTTTACACCTTATCTTGAAAATTTAACGTTGAGTTTACACCTTATCTTGAAAATTTAACGTTGAGTTTACACCTTATCTTGAAAATTTAACGTTGAGTTTACACCTTATCTTGAAAATTTAACGTTGAGTTTACACCTTATCTTGAAAATTTAACGTTGAGTTTACACCTTATCTTTCATTCTAAACAAATAAAACGTGGTTGAAAAGGATAACTAATTCTTTATTCCTTGAATGAAAAAATAAAAATAAATGTATGCATAAAAGGTTCTACTTCAAAAGCAATGTTGAAGTCTCCAAGGCGTTGTATATGTGAGTGCAACTAGGCGCAACTGCATCGTTAAACATCATAGAAATCACAGATAAAAGATCGCCCACTCTGACGTTAGCGCCCTCCGGAACAAAAGCTTCAGATTCCAAGATAAATCTCAGCGCTGATAAGGCCAGAACTTCATATTCCACTGATATAATCCACTTGTACCCAGGGTCTATCGTATTATTTTCAAATGAAGATAACGATATGAAAGAAGTTCCCACCATCATTGAACACTGAATTCTGAATTCATTTGAATTCTCTGCAGTAAAATGACAGTAAATTTGACTTGGCATATCGAAGTAATGATTGTATTCTACTTTGTTCTTTCACGCGGAAATTATTATGAAGGTTTTTTTTCAGTGAACCCTGAGCTTCCTCATCTTCCCATAGAAGAAGAAAAGCCATTCTTTGCCTCATTTTTTACTTTTTTTCTTTCTTTTCTGGAAATCTTCAATGCAAGTATTTTGTTTACACAATTTATAGAATTTCTGGCTGGGGTCAAATGGAAAAATTGACCATATACGATTTAGAAACATTCATTGCTTTTGTGTTACTTCTAATATGAGCATACTCGTGTCGCCAAACCATTGGCCATTTATGAATTCTAATTTCGATCGGAAAAACAAAAAGGGCGGCTGCTTGAAACATAACTGAATCAATTGGGTGTTTTTGGTCCCTCCCATTTTTACTATGTAAGTCAAGGCAGTCATGTTGTCTACCTGGTAATGTATATGCTGAATTTTTGTCATTCTTGTGAAAGTCAAAGTTGCCAAATACACTGCTTTCATTTCTAATATGTTTATGTGAAGCAGTGCTTCCTCCTGGGACCACTGACCACCAATGTTCCTCCCTTGACAAACTGCTCCCCAACCTTTCTTGGAGGCGTCCGACTGGATTATCACTTGACTCTGAGGTTTCAAGAGAGATTTTCCTTTGTTCAGAGAAAGATTGTTCTTCCACCATTGTATTTCCAAAAGAGCTTGTTGACTCAATGTTAGGATTGACTTAATGTTTTGTTTAATGCTGTTATTAGGGATTGCTGCAGAGAACGTATTTGTAAATTTGCTGGGACAACTGCCTGAGAAGTTGAAGACAACTTTCCTATTAAGCTGGTCAACTCCCAAACTGTCAGAGATGGATTTCTCAAAATTGATTGACAATGGTTTAATAATTTTTGTACTTTCTCCGGAGGTAATTTTAGAATCATGGAACTTGAGTCGATAAGAACACCCAAGAAATCGTTTTTCTGTGTTGGGCCTAAGACCGATTTCTTTAAGTTTATCACAAATCCCAGATGTTGAAGCAGAAACATCAATGTATCCCGGGCCATGGACAACTTTTCTTTTGTTTGGCTCATTAGCAACATGTCGTCTAGATATATTATCACCCGGATATTTATTCGCCTCAGTATTGCAATGGGGATTTTTAACAGTTTTGTTAAGAGCTGGTCCCAGACCAAAGCAAAGGCACAAAAAATTCGTACAGATTTCCTTTCCATTTGAAACGCACAAACTTTCGGGATTTGTGGTGTAATGGGACGCAACAGTATGCATCTTTTAAATCCACCTTCATTAAATAGTCCTTTTCGTGCAACATTTCCCTGATCAAGTGAAGTCCCTCCATTTTGAAGTGCTGGTATGGTATAAAAGAATTTAGAAGTTTCAAATTTATGACCGGACGGTTTCCTCCATCCTTTTTTGGTACCAGGAAAATGTTGCTCAGAAATTCCCTTTTCACACGAGACACTGTTTGGATGGCTCCCTTCAACAGCATTGCTTCTATCTCTTGCTCTACTAAGGCTTCCTCCTCCCTTTTCATTCTCACAGGATGGAGTGTTTTGGATTGCTTTGGTTCTACCATGAAAGGTATTTCCAACCCCGAGACAATTCCCAGTATTTCTGGGTCGCTGGTTAGAATTTTCCAGTTCCCCAGGAAATGTTTCAGCCTTCTTTCTAGAGGGAAATCGGCTATAATTTGGTTGACAAATAGTTTTTGAATTATTGGATGAACATGTTGCAGATCCTTTCCCATGCATTTTTGTTTTTTGCCCTCAATGGAGCTTTGCTGTTGAAAGTTTCCATCCTTTCTGAAAATAACATTGCTCTTACCATCGATCCGTGGAAAACTGAAGTTTGATGTCTTCCTGTTGAATGATGATTGCCGAAAATTGGTGTGTTGCCCTCCATTCCTCCTACGCTCAAATGGAGAGCCCCTCCAAAAGGCCTGCTTCGTATACCCTTTTGCAATAGCATAACTCTTGCTGCTTGAGTTTTATTTGCCAGCATTGTAAACCTCCAGATATTTTTTCTTGGTTTTGGCTGTATCAG
This sequence comes from Turritopsis dohrnii, assembly GCA_027922465.2. Taxonomy (NCBI): domain Eukaryota; kingdom Metazoa; phylum Cnidaria; class Hydrozoa; order Anthoathecata; family Oceaniidae; genus Turritopsis; species Turritopsis dohrnii. Next base: position 45,608 of record BQMF02000838.1, read on the forward strand.
GATCCAATGATACTATTTCTTGAGAAACATTTGATGACTCACTCATGATGTCGAAGATATTTTATAGATTTCGCTGCGGTAACAACTTAACGAACTTGTCAGTGCGAGAACAAGACGAATAAGAGGATGAGCGTAACTTGGGCTACCATTATGTAGGAAAATGGGCTCGATTATCCAATATTAAATCGTATCGAGATTTTATGAGAAATAATTTTTTTAAAAAATGTGCTGTAGCTATGCTAGTGTTGCATCATTTCAAAATTTCATGTTGCTTATCCAAGATCCTTGTAGTACTGTAGTACTTTTTTCGCTAATACTACTAGTTACTCTTCAAGATTTCCCAAAGTGAGTCCTGACCGATTGATTTAAGCAACATGTTTCCTTTTCATACCCTTCACATTATATGATCAAAATCACTTTGTAAGTTTGCGACATTTGCTGTTGATTTTGAAAAACATTACGACATTTATTGTTAAAAAAAATTTAAACGAATGAAAATTCTAGTTGCAACACTTACTGGCGATTTTGCGACACTTACTGTTGAATTGCGACACTTACTGACAATTTTGCGACATTTACTGGTGTTTGCGACATTACTGGCGATTGTGACATTTACTGGCAGTACAACAGGAGCATAATGCAAAAATATCTTTATAAAGCAAAAAAAAAATCCTGGTCTGTTGAAATATTGTTGATTAAAAATGAGAAACGTCTTGGTTTAGTGTGCGTGCTGCTCAAAAAATATGAATATTTACGAACCGCCTGCAAAATGCAAAGTTCTCAAACGAGAAAAACGGAATTTTACAGACCTGTGTTAAATAAGACCTGAAGAAGAAAACATCTGTTTGTATATTTAGATGTCATATTGTTACATGAACCAGGGATATGTTAAAGCGTATCCCTGCATGAACATACTCCTAAGTAGGGCGTGCTTTTTTCTGCACAAAGACATTAGTTCATTGAAGGGATCATTGAAATTGTCTATGCATAAAAAACTAATAAATAGAATAACTCTTGCTCAAAGCTTGCTCAAAGTGAGCCAGTAAAATAAAACATAAAATGTATCAGAGGATCTTCTAAGATACAATCTAAGAAAATTAATTCATAGCAGATCATTAAGATGCAGTCAAATTAAAGTGGGCACGTAAAAGTGACATCAAAGTGTTCAGCAGATCGGACATGAAGCTAATCATGAACAACCCAGTTCCCAGAAATGTTCAAAATGTAGAAATATAAATGTAAAAATCAAAATTCATTTTCATTTACTGATGCGTAGTGGCATATATAAAATTTTAAGTCATATTTTTTGTAGTTGGTCTGATGTGATCTCGAGGTTGGTTGACTAATTCTACTTTAGTGAGTGTCGGGTAGAAGATTAATACATTTTAAGATCAATACATTTTAAGATTAATACATTTTGTTACAAATTGCTGGTGATGTTTCCATGATGTTCCTTGTAAATGGATGTAACCATGTCGCAATTCTGGCATCGTGATTACCAGTTGGTACAGCACGCTTATCAGATGTAGGTATAGTAACAAAATATAAAGCAAATAACAAATGGATATCAAAATTTATCCGAAAATGTCCCATACCTTCCACCAGATTTTGTAGCGTGAAATTTGGATTCTTCCCTAAAACTTCCTTTCTTGCTTATAAAAACCTTTTTATAAGAACACTAGCCTCAGATTATGCAAAAATATAAGAACAACTTAAAACAGTCAGAGCCTGAATTTTCTTGTATAATAAGAACAGTTCAGGAATTCTCTCACAATTTTCTGTCAAGTTACTGTAAATCCTTATAAAGCATGTTGTTTCCACATTGCTTCTTTTCCCAACTGCAAAAATTATTCGAAATACATATTGATAATGGCGCGAAATGCAACCCGCTTAAAAATTTGCGCTCTCATATCGGGGATATGATCATTTTTATATATATTTGTTTATTTGTAATTCTTTGACTTGGCATTGCAAACACTGAATATTCACTTAAAGTACCTACGAAAAGCATAATTGTAATTGTTGGGGGAATGTGTTCCTTTTCTTATACAAATTGATCATATGTTTTCTTGTGATACACTGGCAAATATTACAGGCTTTATATCCAAATGACCAACAATGATTAATGTTTATTTAGTGAATATATTTCGATTTTTTCATAAATCACTCCAGCTCTATAAAATTAACAAAATTAGAATAATTAAACAGTAATACTGATTAAAAACTTTTCTTCCTTTCCAGAAGATGGAAAGTTAAGGAAATCAAAGCCAATCCTCACCGTCTGCGCTAGAGGTCTTGTAATCTTGTTTTTGAGAGCTTGCTTGATTGTATGTAGCTCTTCAAACGAAAAGGAGGTCATTTCTTCTCCTTAAAATTCCCAATTGACACCTGCATATGTTCCAACAAACTCGTCATTTCACAGATAACCTCATGATAACTCTATTCATTATTTAATGTCACTAGTCGAGCTCCTCTCATCTGGCTTTTCGAACTGCTACATACTGCCCCTTTTTCACATCATAACTCCTCCAAAATAAAGTTACTGACTTTTTTATCTTTTGGAGACTTGGAAATCCGCTGCTTCCCAGATTGTCTTATTAATGTTGCAAGTAATGGCTTTTCTGATTTTGATTCCTCACGAAGCATACAGAATGAACCGAGATTATACAAATCTTCATTGTCGCTCTTTAAAACAGCATCTTTATCCATCATCTAAATATCAACTCAGAAACCTGACAAATTTTGTTATAGCAAATCAAAGTTAAGATTTATTGTTTGGCAAATTTTATGTATAATTCCATTTCAATTTTAGTTTTAGAAAAGTTTCTTAAAAATATGCTTGGTGTAGATTATAGTTGCTCGTTAGTCTGTTCTCCATTCAAACGGTTTATAAATGCCGTCCACTTCTGGATACTTTTCTCTTAATTTCCGAAGAACACGCGATGGAATGACACGTCGATTGCCTTTTCCCAAATGTTTGAAAACCATATAAATTGATTATGTGGCAACCTATAGCTTCTATTTCTAGGATCCATCTTCTAAAGCGTTTCCACGAGTTTCATGCAAAGCTGTTAATGCATTATGAAGGACACAGTTTTGAAAAATCATCATTTAAAGTTAATGTATCCAATCCCTATTAATAAGATAGTGTACAAATTTCCATCACTTAAGGAAGAAGTCAAATTAAATTCTAAACAATACCAGACAATTGTTACCTGTTATTGAATCAATCTCTTTATGACACATACAATCAACCTCAGACTTGCCACATGACCATCAACATGAATTGCCAACGCGTGACACTTCCAACACATTTGCTGTGCTTTCTATAGGATCGTCTGTAGATTCCTCTTCATTTTCAGTTTCACCTTCATGAGTCTCTTTTCTCATTGGTTCATATTGATATGGTTGTAACTTCAATCCTCGAAAATCTTCTTCTACCCGCATCATTTCGTCTTCTGTATCACTTTCATCATTGGTAACAAAATCTTCGTTCTCATAAAGATATTCTTCAAATTCATTATCAGGCATTTTTAAGTTATATTTTCTAGTTTTCGAATTCCTTTTAACTTAAGGGCTCAGCGTGTGTTTTACTCACATATGCATTGCATAGCATTTTCCGTTATTTCTTTTTACCATTACATTTTAAGTAAACATAATAAGGAAGAAATTAGTCTGCAGTGGCGTAACTGAGGGGGTGCATTGGGTGCATTGGTTGCATATGTTCCAAACCCAAATACTTGAAAAACGCACCTGCCTCAAGTTTAACTCTGTTACGCCACTGAACTGTAAAACATACCTGTAAAACATACGAACTTTTGTTCGCGTACAGGACAATATGGCATCCTTTAATAAATTCACAAAATCATTTTCAGATTTCCTACACACCAAATCATTGGTCAAAAACAGCACACCTCGAGAAAGAAAAAAAGGAACGTGCGATGTGCTCATTGTGGCACAAAATCTTTCCAATAAATTCCAATCCTTAGATATTTCTGTGAATCAATCTACTGCGAAAGCATTTATAACCAACAAATACAATTGCAGGTACTCAAATCAACACAACTCGCTGCAGGTACTGAAGCTACTAACGTAATAATTTCATCTAAACTTCAACAAAAAAAGCCTTTGCATACAAAATGAATTGTAGATCTTTACAATTATCTGTCCCAACAGTCAGAAGTCATCAGGCATAGCTTTGAGTCGGCTGGCATTGCTGAGGCCATAAAGGAAGCTCAAAAGGTTCTTGCAAAAGTAGAAAATTCGTTTCATGACGATTCAATGACTTGTGACTTTAGGACATCAAGGTTTATTGCTGACATTTTTTTCGCTCGTGCGCATTATGAGTGACGTAATTATGTGTGACGTAATGGAACTACTGTAAGAAGACCTTGAAAGAATTTTCGTTATTTGCAAGAATTTGTCTCTACACCCAATTATAAGGCCCTGACATCTGACATCGAGGTGTTCTCCTTCTTGGGTCCAAATTAATCCAACCAAACTAACAATGTACGTAAAAGATCCGAAAAGGCTCATTTGAAAACTTTTGAAATGGTCGAAATGTTTCGTTCGTTAAAAATATTGGTCCGTTGAAAATATTGGTCCGTAAAAGTTTTTGTCGGCCTAAATTTTTCGTCGCTACAAATTTTCATTTCCTCGTTCGTCGCTTTCGGAGGACAAAATTATTACCGATAAGGAACTTTGACTGTTAACTGTAATGTATTTTACTCTGATTACAATTACTAGAATGCTTAGCCGAATACGTAGATTATAAATATTTGTTGTTGTTTTTCTACAGAACAAGTTATGAAGCTTTTGTTTACACTGTTTTTCATCCAATAATCTCTCCAGCCATTTATGAGCGTACGGGTGCATTTTTAGAGCATCACGCATCAGCGTTCAATTCCTAGCTAATGAACATCGATGATTTTGTAAACACAATAAAAATAAACATCGATCAAGAAATAAAGATATTGTTTTTCAAAAGTTTGGCAAAAATTTCTAATAAGAAACGACATTAGATTCGTAGATGTTATCGGAGATGAGAAGGATGTTTTTGAAATCTTCTACATGACCTTTTATATGCTCTCGAACATTCTCCTACGTCTTTTCGAATGCCTTCAGCAAAGTATCAAGAACTTTTCTGTGTTGACCACTGCTCTTGCAAACAAACGCTTTAATCTAGTTACGCTCTCTCGGTGATCCTAGTGCTCTGCTAATATTAACTGAATAACAAAAAATGTGTTAACTGCGCATGACTATGTTATCTTGCGATGTCTCCTCACTCGCTTACGCTAGCTACAAGGGTAGCTAATAAACCTTTTTCTCTAAATACGCAACGGTAGTTAACAGACTTGCAAGTGGAAAAGACATAATAATATTCTTTCGCTTGTAAATCGAGGAAAAAACAGTATAAGGACCTTTCTTTGACAGTGAGATTATGATAAAATGGTCGATACTGGCTGACTTTTGTTTATCTATTACGCTCATGGATATATAAGAATGTAACTGTAAAGAAAAAGTTCAAAACTAAACATTGGACGTAAGGCTTTTGTTATTCGGATATTCTTTCTCGTAGCACTGTGTTAAATGTAGTTTTGTCAAAGCTGTTAGTCGAGGAGGTTTTCAAACCAAAAGCCACAACCATGACAAATATGAATAGGGTCATTAGCTTAAAAATGCGGAAAAATGACTTTACGGAAGCATTTATTCCGCATTGTATATTCAAATATTTTTACCGCTAAGCTGTCATTCATCTTCAAGAGTCTTGCAAAGAGGTCATAACGAATTTGATATTTTTGTATCTAAAAATATTATTACAGTAACCAGTGAAAACGAATATCGTCCCTTTAGTACCTCACTCGAAATGGTAGTTTAGCTGATGCTTTAGAGTCTGAAAGTTGCTTGACAAATGTGTACAAATTATAATGAACGTAGCCAGGCTAGGATTGTTCAAAGACTAATAAAAAAAACTATGAAATATTTTTCTTTTACAGATGATTTTGATTACAAACCGCAACCGTAGGTAGTTATACAGTGGAACCTCCTTAAAGCGGACAAAAACTTTTGTCCAGGACGAATCCTTAATAAACTCTTATAAAGAAACCTCCCCAAAGCGGACAGTCTAGAGCGGTCACCTCCTTAAAGCGGACATTCTTTGCAGGCCCCGCACAACAATTCCCCCTAAAATTTACCTCTATAAAGCGGACGATGAAAAATTTCGGCAAGAACATCAAAATTCAGTGTTTTATTTCTTTTTCTTATTGTAAACATCTGTTTACAATATTTTCTTGTTCTTTTATTATAAGGTTTATTTTATTTGTTAGCCAAGTGACAACCCTTTCTTGCCCACTAACGTGGAATATACATGGTAACTCTAATCCATAATCAATACGTCAAACAAAATGTTTATTTTCTCGTCAAATTTCATTTTATGAATGAGTTGTACCTAATTGGGCAATAGCAAAGGGTAATATGGGCATGCCTAATGGGTTCATGACGTACGAATAGAATTTCTTCCAAGTTTCTGGCCAAAATAAGCAAACCCTCTCCAGGGCGGACACCTCTATAAAGCGTTCGAAATCTCTGGTCCCGTAAGTGTCCGCTTTAAGGAGGTTCCACTGTATAACCATTTTCCCAATTTTTTAATAACGTTAATTTCGAAAATCACCTACAGTTAAGAAGAAGTTTCAGAAAAATGTCGCTTAAACTTTCAATTATAACTTTAAAACGTTGAACAAACTACTCTGGTTTTTTATTTGCTTTGTTTCCTTTATTTGCAGTATTTCGGATGGATATGGTTACAGCTCACCTAAAATTCTTTTGTTGCAATGTCTGGTGTTTATTGATTACCGAAATCGTTCGAATAAGCATTTGAACTTTCGAAATTCACGGTGAAAATCGATTAAAAAATTAAATACTTGCATGGAAGGAAGGGAACACCTTTGTAGTGCAGCAATTTGTATGTCTTGTTCAACTCCCTGAGGTGGATATGGGTTCATATCGTGGAAAAGGTAACAATCAACAATCTGACTACCACCCAGAAAGATCCATTTTAAGTTGATTCAGGCAGGTACCGTCAACTTGTCTGTCCTTCATATCACATGGGTCGTACAAATTCATCTTTGGCTTCATATTTTTAGGGTGGTATCTTATATCTTGGCTATCAACACATTTTCTATTGGGGCAGCATTACATGTTGAATCACGAGGTACATTCCAATATGATAAACTTGAAATAGAAGTAGATATCATCTCCCTCGAGTCTTTACGGTTATAATTTTCCATTGCAAACAATACACCACTGATGTGGTTGCAATGTCCAAAACAGTGCCTGCTGGACATGTACATGCAGTACAACATCACCGGGATGAACAACACAATTTGACTAATACTTTGTACAACTTGTTTTTCATTAAAGCTTTCACACAAGCATCAAGAAAACAATATTTCTTGTCTTTTCCTATAAAAACCACCCTCCCTGAAAAGTGAAGACAAGACACAATTAATGGAGGATATTTGTATTTGCTCGAGACAGGACGTACATCGTGAAGTGTTCGTGTTTTCCCATCACGAATAAACTGTTTTTAGCGAAAATGTCCGTGCGACGACATCTACTCTCTGCGCTGTGCTTGGTTTCATAATCGTTCTCGGCGAAACGGTACGCCGGATGCGCAAAACTCCCGCTTGGGGAGAAACATACCCTTCGAACCAGTGCAGCACCGTATGTTCTCGAAGTATAAGAACCGCCGAAGCTTTACAGCGACTTAATGTTGTGTGTCGTCATTAGGAGTATTCGTTTCGTCGTATCATGGAATCTTTATCCGTCCATAGTCGTATTTTTAAGGTTCATCTTCTTTGGACATTATCGTCGTTATTATTCATGCATTTTGAATGTTTGTGTTAGTTTGCTTTTCTTGTAATCCGACTTCGGTTTTCTTTTTGGAACTTGTCGGTTGATTAGTCGAAAACACGTGATTCGATTTTCACTGTACATTTGTTCCGGTATTGATTCTCTCGTCGTTTGTGGTGACATGAAAGGAAACAAATAAAGTTGGATTAGCGGGTTAAGTTTACCTCACGTGTACGTTTCTGTCTCGCAGAGAATAAATAAAGCGTGTGTTTTCTCTTTTATAGCCCTCCATCGCTGCAATAATGCGCATGCGCGATGCTCTCCCATTCTTGTTGCTGGAACCGAAAAGAAACTTCCTTTCCGACTATTCTTCGAACTGTCGGAAAGGTCGCTTCTTGTCTTTTCCTATAAAAACCACCCTCCCTGAAAAGTGAAGACAAGACACAATTAATGGAGGATATTTGTATTTGCTCGAGACAGGAACGCAGGTTGTAAAAAAGAGAGAGGTGAATTTTGGACGAATTGATATTTGTGAAATTAAATATTTATATTCTTTGTAAGTGTCAATCTTTGACATTTCCCATCTTTGATGTATCTATCCCTGGAGCTACTTGTCAACCATCTCCCATGCTTTCAAATATGTCTATCGGAAATGCCTGAATTTGCAGCAGTAGAAGCGCCTCCGGATCTCAAGGAATGTAAACACTGTAGTTTGTTTCCCAATATAGGTTGAGCGAATCTGAGAAAGGAATCTCTCGCCGTCGTGTAAGAAATGGGCTTGGAGCTTGAAGCTCTATGACCTGAATGGGTCTTTACCAGTCGGCAGATGAGAAAACTATCTGGAACACTTCTTAGTTCAGCTTTTTCTAGATATTTATTCAGCCAAAAAACGGGGCAGTATGCTGTGCCTGTTTTGGATATCATGATCACGTGGCCTTCTCTAAGTTGGTCAGTTTTGGATTTTGGCAGTAAAATCTCGACGTGGTCAAGATGAAAAGACAAGTGCTTTACTTGAACAGAAAGGAACTCACTGATTCTCATGAAGCCAGCAAACCCAAGAAGTGATAACACGAGAAACCTCAAGTGCAATAAATTTCCTTTGTCAAGCTTGTCGATAATTTCTTTAAGTATGTTGGCTGTCAATGGTACTTTTTGATTTTTAGTAGAGTATTGAGCCGCGAGTCTCTTTGCCCCTTCGAATGCTAATTTGACGAATGGGTGTTCTGTAGTTGAAATGAAGCCTGAGTGAATGTGGCCCCAGCGTATTCCCATAAAAGCGGCTGTGACTGTGCCTGTTTTTCCTCCCTCTGCTATGAGGTCATTGAAGTATGTTGCGATAGAAAAAGGATCTGCTGGACAAGCTACTACCTCTTCAAATTGTGAAGCCCATGCTTTCCACGCGCGCCAAGACGTTTTATATTTCGCTATGGTGGATGGTGCGTACGCTGATTCAAGTAATACCGGCAAACTATCTGCCTTAGCCTTCAGTTCTCCACTTTGAATTTTATTTAAAGTTTTCCAAATACCACTCTGATGTTCATCTGAAATAAATAAGAATAGACAGTAATTTGGCAACGTGGTGATAACAGGAGGGGGGAGTAAAGGAGTATGATGTTTGTAGGGTGCTTTGTATATCTATTTACACTCATATTTATATATAAATACATCTGTTTATTCTTTCCTTTATCTGTTTGTTGTGGTGGATCTCGAAGGGGTGTATCTGCTGCGTTGCTTCATGTGGTTGTGACGTGTCTTTTCTAAAGTGCGAGATTCGTCTCGTGTGGACGTGCCTTTTTCGCATTTTATGAGCGAAAATTGTCTCGTGTGAACGTGCCCTTCTCGCCTTTTGCGGGCGAAAATCGTCTCATGTGGACGTACCCTTTTCGCTTTTCGTGAGCGAAAATCGTCTCATGTGGACGAGCACTTTTTGCTTCTTACGAGCGAAAATATGTATCATGTAAACGTGCCTTTATGCTTCATGTGGGCATGTGTCAACCTTCAAGGACTTTTTATGTAAAGGAGAAGTCTATTAATAAAGCTATAGTGCGAAATTTAGGAAAGCCTTGAAACACAGAATGTGACATGGAGTAATTGATGAAATAAGGGCGCAAGTACATGCAATTTTTAACAAAATCTTGAAAGTCTTTTCCGTTCTTGGTGATAACGGGCCAGAAATGCGATGATTTCCATTCGGGAATAAGCAAAACGCCTGTAGCTTTGCAAAGTTGTAGGTGTTTTATGGTTCGGATTATACACCAATTCGACATAAGGATCTACCATTATGATTTACCAACTTGTACACTAATTTGGATCCAGTTTTCAAATCATAAAGTCACAATAAAGTGTCTCTGAAGATCAATTTTTCATTGTGCACGTATTATTTAAACACGAATTCATTTGTTTCAAAAAAAAAAGCTAAAATACTTTTATTTTTCTAATTTTACACAAAGGAATATCAAATCTATGATAAAAAGGCCTGGTACTAATTTAGTGGGTAAAGAGGTTGCTAAAACCGGGGGGATCACCATAAAGTCGAATTGGTGTATTTGGCTTGTTGGAGGGCACAACCAGTTGAAATCTCCTCTTGGGAGCCATTGAAGTTCGATTTCGACGTTGTGCTTTATGCATAGACCATAAATGTCCAGGGAGATGTTATGTAAAGCAGGTTTTGTGCTGCCGTTTAAAATAATTCGTGCCACGTTTTGATTATCTGAGTGCCAAAGAATTTTCTCGTTAGAAAGAATTGAGCAAAAAGAATTGAGCAACAGTTTTACAGAGAGTAGTTCGCGGTAAGTTGAACTTTGATTAATTTCCGACTTTTTAAAATCCCCTCTGGCAATGTTTCCTAATCTTTCTACGATGAACCCTCCATAACCAGTATCACTGGCGTCGGAATATACGACCTTTGTTGTATCCGGCTTTTTACGAAAAGCAAACCCGTTGACAAATTTTAAATTCTTTTCCCAAAAAGTTAGTTCTTGAGCGACGTTATCACCTATATCCCGTATGTCGAACCAGGATGATCGACTTTCGATAAATTTGTACATGCCCCTAGTAATAATCTGGTTAAAGAACCAATTCCTAATCCCATAGATATGATGTGACCGGCTATTCTCGATAGAAATTTGGCGGATGTCGCTTGAGATGCGAGAACGGATCTAATCATGCACGTCAAGGCAGTGATCTTGTTCTCAGGTACGTAGAACTCCATTGTTGTTGTGTCGATCTCGAATCCTAGCCATTTTCCTCGTTGTGATGGTGTCAGTTTCGATATTGATTACGAATCCAGCCGATCTTAAATCCTTCTTGATTATTTCATTACAGATGAAATTAGCTACTTTAAAGGTTTTGGCCCCGGCGATCCCGTCATCTATGTAGATGGCGCACCTGATTCCCAAGCTTCTCCATCTTTTTATGAAAGGCCTATTGCATTTTGTGAAAACGTAGCAAGCAGATGCTAGGCCAAAAGGTAAAACCTTGAACCTGTAAAATTTTATCGTGCCATCCAAAAACTCCCAAGCAAATCCCAGATAGTCGCGACAGGTCTCGTGAATTTTTATATGATGATAACCGGCCTTCAGGTCGAACGTACCGAAGTAAAAATCCTGTTCAAAACTATCAGCTATTGTTTTAAGATTTTCGTATTTAAATTTAGTGATTTGGATGTTTTGGTTGACGTGTCGCAAATCAAGTACTAAACGCAGTTTGCTGTGCTTTTCAACAACGGATAACGGGTTGACGCAAATAGGCATTGTGCTCACTTCCTCGATGCAATCATTCGTTAAAAGCTCGGCAATGCTTTCTTCGACAAACGTTCTGTGCCTTAAGCTGGAAACGTTGTTTTTGGCATAGAAAGGTGAAGGCTGCGATAAAAATGGCAGGCGATAACCGTGTTTCACAATGTTGAGAACAAAATTTGAAGCGTTAAGAGATTTCTCCCAGAATTGGAAATTTTGTTCCAATCTGCCTGCTACCATTGTTTCTTGTTGTTCCCTAATCCAAAAGCGTTCGTGTGGACCTGGAGTGAAATGTGATTGTTGAAAAAATGGGGGGATAATAAGCAAGCAAGTAAGTACAAATGGTATCAATGTTACATTATTTTGTGTAATTGTCCCTCGAATATCTGAGGTTTCTCATTTTGTAACAAGACGATAAAAAATGCCCGCTTTTACCACATCCCCAGCACAACTCTGGCGAAGAAGGCTTATACTTGGTATGGTAAGTATTGGAACTTTTAGCAGGGTATCGACGTTTCTCGGGCTTCCTTTTTTCTTTTTTAGAAGTCGCAGACTTAATCGCTTTCGCTAACTGTTTTTCGTCGCTGGAATCGTCAGCTAGTTCATCTCTTAAATATTCTTTGGCAGTCAGCCAATCTTCCCTGTCAGCAAGCTTAATGACTTTGATGCGTTTAAGTAAGATTTTCTTACCCTCTTCCAATTTTTCTTTTGCTTCTTCGATGTTGCTTCTCCCAATGTCTTCCAATGCATCGTCGATTAGTTCTAAAACTTCGCTATTGTGCTGGAACATTTTCTTGTTTCCGTCTTTCTTGAATTCATATTCGTCCAACTTTTTTTTCTTTTTCAGGTTCTCCATGCTGTTGTAACACACTTCCTCAGCCACACGTTTGGCTTGTCCGACGAAACGAAGTTCTGCCTGTTGGACAGTAGCATTGATGATTTCTTGTATTTCAGTAGAAATGTTAGACATCACGTAAACGTTTCTGTATCGCAGTTTACCTCACGTGTACGTTTCTGTATCGCAGAGAATAAATAAAGCGTGTGTTTTCTCTTTTATAGCCCTCCATCGCTGCAATAATGCGCATACGCGATGCTCTCCCATTCTTGTTGCCGGAACCGAAAAGAAACTTCCTTTCCGACTATTCTTCGAACTGTCGGAAAGGTCGCTTATTATTGGATGCTGTTTCAGTTTTCTTAATGAAGCCTTCGTGAAGAAAACTGGAAGGATTTGAGCCTTTTATAATGGGTATTTTTCAGTGAAAAATGATTTTATCAGAATTGGGCAATTCGGACCATTATTTGACCAAATTTCGAAACTTTTCCGATTTTTGTAAACATTTTCACAAAGCACAATTGGATGGTGCTGATTTTGAGTAGAGCTCGAAAAGCTGATCAAATAAGTGTATGGGATCGTTTTGCTACGATCAACTGTTACTGAGATATCGTGGATCAAAGATTTGATGACGTCATAACCGCAGCACCAAAAGTAATTTGGCCCAAATTTTTGGTCACCCCTTTGCCTGTATCGCGGACCCCAAAAAACGTCATTTATCTCTATTGATTCTCGAAATATATTCCCTCATTTTAATGCAGAAGCAAAAGGTCTCGTTTTACCTTTTTTAATTGGGTATGTAAGCCCATAGACGTGTACTTATACGAACATATAGACGTGACACTTTATTTCGAAGAAGACATTTATGGTTACAGATCAAATGTCTTTTGTTGCAATGTCTGATGTTTATTGATGACTGTAATCGTTCGAATAAGCATTCATCTCAAATAAGCGCCCTTCTCGAATAAGCGCGCCCTTTGTTCTAGGGTGGGCGCTTATTTGAACTTTCTAAATTCACGGAGAAAATCGATTAAAAAATTCAATATCTTGCATGGAGGGAAGGGAAGTTCGAGTCCGATGCGCTTTAAAAGCAGCGTGTCAGCCCATTAGGAGCCATCGACTGACTGCACACTGGCCTTTGGGCAAGTTAGAGCAATGCTATATGTATCTCTGGCGGTAAGTCAACTAATAGTTGCAAGTTGGCGGGCAGAAGAACCAACCATTACGGATGGAAGCCCAAGGACTAAAAACTCCCGTTACTTACTTACTAATTAAGTATCTTCTTCTTTTCCTCTAACTTTTCTCGCAAAATTTTCGATCAATGGGGGTCAGAGGATGATGAGACCACTTGCTTAAAAGAACATCTACCTTGTAGCGAAGGGTGTTCTATGTTGGAAAAGCAATTAGAGTATATGAAAACTCTTGAACTGAACCTGTTTGTTCCTGATGAAATCGATATGGCAGATGTCTGTCCTTAGGAACTTATCCTTAATGAAAATCGAGGATATTGATATTTTGTATTGTAGCAATTTACGGGCAGTGTAACTTTAAAATTAAAACTTTATTTTCGATGAAGTTTGCATCTATTTTATTTGTATCGCAAGTTAAATTTATTTGTTTGTTTAATTTATATATACACTTTTTTTTATATATTTTATCAATGATGTTGGAATTTATTAGTCTTTTGTACTATTTTACACTCCAACCATAAATAAAGAATAAATAAAATAAATAAATAACCTTACATGGAACAATCATGTCAAAAATGTCACAACAAAGGCTTATGGAACGCTTAAAAGCCTCTCGCTTATAAAGAGGTATCTTCCGTATCATCTGCGTAAGCAACTCGCCGAGATGCTGGTTCTAAGCAAATTGGACTATGGCAACGCAGTTATCAACAATGCCCCATCGTACCTGTTTAACCAGCTACAAAAAGTTCAAAACGCTGCAGCCAGCTTTGTCAGGAAAAGCTACTCTAGATGTTCCGATGTTATCGACATAAAATGGCTTCCGATGAAAGAACGCTCGGAACATAGTATTGCAAAACTGGCTTGGAAGTCCATCAATAAAAGTGATTGGCCGAAATTCTTGCCAATGGAAAGAGACGAGAACATTCGTCAACGTCCGTTAAGAGATGAACAGATTGGAGGTACGAAATTACGTCGAACCTCGAACATTCATGCTTCTTTTGAGTTTGAAGCTTCAAGCATATTCAATGAACTACCAAAGGCTTGTCGTAACTCATTGAGTTACAAAGATTTTTGTAATCAAACAAAATATTATTTTTTAGACAAAGCTCTTGCTAGGAGCTTATAGTAGTTTTTGTTTTGTTTTTTTTCGTTGTTTTTTTTAGACGCTACATATATACTTTACACGCAATTTCAGATGAAAAGCCAAATGTAAATTTTGGATATACTGAAATATACCATTATTATTATTAGAATATTGACCAACGGACTCTTTTCCTACTTGAGCGTTGATGTTACCTTTGTCTGCCGTAAATGTGGAAAATCTTTTTGAGTTTGAAGAAATGTGTTGGATTCATGCAACCGTTCATATTTTGAATAAATTTGTCACCCGCAAGATTTCCGTGGCTTGTTTTTTTCGTCCGAAACAACTTATCATTGTTCCCTCTGCCACTTGTTATTTTCCATCTTCCACTTGTTATCATTGTCTACCAACAAATGTTATTGTTTACCACTAATTATTTTCTATTTTGCCGGCAAACGTTAGTTGTACAACAAATTATTTGTTTGAATGTGGCATTTTAGCGATTTTAGTTTTTTTTTGACTTAAGTCTTAAATGTGTAATCCTTGTTGCTTACGCATAACCAACTAGCGCTTGAATGTTTTTTATGTGATTTTGACTTCGCATTCACGAAAATATCGCAGGGATTCGAATAAAAATGTAGGCGCTCTTGAGTTGATTCAACAATCAAAATTTCCCCTTTTACGCCATATACTTACTCTCATTCTTCTCTTTAAGGTACTTACTTCCATGATAAATGTCAAGTAAGAGGGTGGTTACATGAAGAAAAGTTATCCCGGTTAAGTGGGCTAGCCCGCTTTGCCGAGATCTTACGCCTATTAAGAAATTGTCATAAAAATGAAAATATGTTCACATGAGCAGCAAACTAGCTCGCCTTGCCGAGATCTCGCTTTGTTTTGCCGAGATCTCAGATAAGGTGGGATGAAAATAATGTGAACACTTTATCCCGGCAAGGCGGGGTGAGTTGGCATTTATTGCGCATGCTCATCAAAACGAAAAAATTAGTAAACAAAATCAAGTCAATCAATATTTGCAAACAAAATCACGTGATACAAATCATCCCGCTTTACTGCGATAATTTTGTTCATGTGACCGCGGAATAGAATCATTCCGGCAAAGTGTGCTAGCCCGCGTAACCGATATAATTTTTCTTCATGTGACGACCACCTAAGATGACAATATGTTCGTATTTATAATTTTGACGAAAATAGTGCTCTATGATTAATTTTTCATTAGTTAAATCTAAAGGATTGATTCTTGGTAATATTCCCTTTTTAGACCACATTGTCGACAAAAGAAGGTCTGAATATCCAAAAAACTTCCACGATTTGTGCAATAAACCATAATTTTCACTTAAAGTATCAAGTTGATCAGGTTAATAACATTACGCAAATAATTGGGTTCTTTTTATGAGGTTTCAAATAGAAAGTGACGTACTTTAAAAGAAACTGAGGTATGTTTGAAGAAAGTTAGGTTGTCCATTTTCGGTTTCCGTACTTCTACGAGAGTGCTATTAAGGATGACAAAATGTAGTGAGCTTAACACCGATCCTTGGCCACTCCAAAAGTTACACGGCTTCCATTTACGACAACTTTCTGAAATCTATTACAAAAAATCAATGAATATATAACAAAACATCTGTGATCCAGGATAGAACTGCATCTTTTAGATGTCGTAATATTTCGATCAAGTAGCGGTGCGGAACAGTATCAAATGCTTTTTTAAAATCACAGTATACGACACCAATCACCCCTCCGTTTTCAATAATCTCAGTCCTTTTATCCATTATTTGGAGCAGTGAAGAAGTGGGCATAATTGATTCAAAAATTTTTGATGTAATGCTAGTCAGGCTAATTGGTCTGTAATTTTCAGCAAAATATTTATCACCTGTTGTTATAGATGGCCGTGATATTAGCCTTCTTCTAAGAAAATGGGACTTTTCCTAGGGTATAGGATTTCTCAAATATTGTATGAAAACATATGTGTGAAGACTGTATGGTCCAGTGCTTTTGCAAGGATTTTTTTCCATTAGTTACTTTAATACAATTTCTCGATCCATCCTCAGTTGAAAGTTACTTACAGTGATTGGTTTCACTCCTTCTCAGAATCTAGATTTTCGTGTCAATTTACTAACTCGGCTTCTATATTTCTATAATGGCGATACGCATCCGCATCTTTGGTTTCCATGAATCTTTTCCAAAGGCGGTATTTTTTCTTCTTTTCATTAAAGTGATACTTGACCACCCATTTACCAGCTTTTAATATTCTGGTCGGTATGCATCCTGCTTCAGTTTTTTATATATATTTTCAAACTTGGTCTACATCTTGTCAATATCATCTCCACAGTATTCAAATTAAGGGCAATTTACACGGTACGATTTTTCATACGATTTTTGTCGGACAGGTCGTATCGCATTGTGTAAGGGATTGTTCACAAATGACGTCAACCAATTTTTCAAACTTTTTGACCCCCCCTCCCCCCTCTGTCAACCTGCGTCAACTTTGCGTTGCCCCCCTCCCCCTCAGTTGACGTCATCGTTTGAGAAGAGACCCCCCCCCCCCCCCCCCCCCCCCCCTCCAAAAAAAACACACCACCCTTCACCCCACTGGTCCTTTTGTATCTTAGTTTCTTACGCATTTTTAATTAGACGTAAAAATATTTGCAATGATCTTCGTGTAATTCTCTGATCAATCTCCACGTGAGCGAAAAACGGTGGAACGGAGCGAAGCCAACAAAAGCAATATGGAAGGACTTTCCCACGCCACTACGGACCACATCAAAGTATTCACATTTTCATAAAAAACTTTTACTTAATTAACCAATCATATCGAAGCAGACAATACTTCAAGTGAGGGAAAAGAGAAAAAAACAAAATATATTTATCTTTTTGGCAATATTTTCTTGAATTAGAGAGAGCATAAAATCGACATCTTCTTGTCTCATTCTCAAATAGTTGGCATATATGGCACCTTCTTCATTTCGAAATTCCAAATTAGTGTAGGGACCTTTTAAATCTCTTCTTTCCAACCATTACTTGGTCCACTCTGAACGTGTTTTACGTTTCTTCTTTGCTTTTGTGTTATCTTCAATTTAAAAAAATGCGGATATTTTGATATCGCGCAGCACAGCTTCATCACCCTCCATTTTTTTCATTAAAAATCATTTCTCTCTTCTGAGTGTCGTAACGTGTAAACACACGCGTCTTTTAAAAAAAAATCATACATCAAATGTGTACGACAAAAATCGCACGACAAAAATCGTACCGTGTAAATTGCCCTTTACTCTGCCCAGTTGATGTAAAGAAGTCCTTTCATCTTTTTAAAGTCAGCTTTAAATTAGGAACAAATTTAAATTGAAGCTTTTCAGCTTTGTATTGGTACTTCAATTTAAGTAGGTCATGGTAAGATTTTCCAGGGGGTGAAGCGTATTTGCTGTCAAAGTGTTGATCTCCTGTCGAAAATACAAGATGTATCAGAGAAGGAGTGTCTGATTCTCAGCCTTTCATTGGGTGATTCACGTTTTGCGTCAGAAACTATCTTTCGCTGCATTATAAATTTCTGGTGTTGCAAACTAGAAGTTGTTTATCCCCCAATCAATTTTCTTGCGATTGAAATCACCCACTATGACTAAATAGTCATATTTTTTAATTCTAGTAATGACTCGGGAAAATGGTTGATTTTGAGAGTTTTCGTCGTTTTTACTATTGGGGCTGCGATAGATAGCTGCAAACAGCATGATTTCTTTATTTCGGAGACGAATTTCTGTCAGGAGCATTTCTTTTGGCATTTGGTGTTCCTTCAGAATATGTAATTTGTATTTATATGTATCAGTTATTTGACGTAAATTACGATCCCTCTTGTCAAGTCTTGGTCTTTCTGATGTTCGAATTCAGCACCAGCAACCATCTAGAAATAAGTTAACTTCTATCAGCTCGCGTGATAAGTTTTTCACTTTTTTTACTTCAGTTATTGCGATAAGATCTGGTGGTGCATCAGATTCTATTTCCATTTTCAATTTCTCTTTTGTTAGTGTGTCAACATTAGTGTACCAGGCATATAAATCCATTACTTTTATCAGACTTTGTTTCTTTAGTTGCTTTTCTTGCTTTAGTTTTATCATACCATCTTCGAATCATTTCTCTTTCTGCTAGTATAATCTTCAGTAATACACATACCTTCACATGCTTAACCCCCTTTGAGCTTGATAGATTCCCCTGAACTTTCTGTTTATCCTCAAAACTTTCCATAGAAACTTGCTTCTTTTGTCAAAAAGGTTTGTTTATAGCCGACTATCTTTGTTTTTGCTCTAGACATTGGCGATTTGAGGCCATTTTAGTAAAATGTTTATTGATTTACATACGATTATTTACCTCTTCAGTTCCTAAAGGCACTTTTATCAATGGGAGTCCTGCAAAGGAGGTCCTAGAGTATTAAAAGCCCCCATTTGTGCTACGGAAACTGTTATCACGGCAACCCCTTAGTCATCAATTCCGCTTTCAAGCTGAATGCAAAGCTGCGATTCACATTGTTATAGTCGCTGTCATGACTGCGCCAGGGATTTTTTTCCTTAACTTTACTTACTGGTATGTAGTACAGTAGTATCCAGTAGCAAGTAGTAAGAAGTAAGAAAATAGTATTCTTTGATCGATTTTAATTACTTGTAATTACAGTATAGCTGTATAGCGTGTTTTTAGAATTTCATTTTTACTTTCCCGATGATAACTGTGAAGTAAAGTCGAAACATAGAATTTGTTTATGCTGTTTTCTTGCTTTATACTTTGATCAAAAGTGTTCAAGATACACATATTTAGTTTGGTTTTTGCACTATTTCTTTTAAGAAAATAGTAGTAAGGAGATTACATTAACGTCATGTTTTCACAATGACGCCTGTAGCAAACTTTTCATTTTCGAGTACATATATTGAGGAAAAGTTGGTTATTTCTGTCCGCAAACTAACGACCGATTATTTCTGCATATATAGTTAGTAATCCAAAAGTATAACGATGGATGCTGAATGTTGTTTTAAAGTATTCCTAAAGTGTTCGCAGCATACGATCATATGTGGAGTAGAAGGTTTTCTTTAGAAATTTTTCAAATACGTTCTGCACTGTTCAGGGTCTTCTATGCTTAGCAGGAAAAAACAATGAAAACCAGGAGTATGTTCTTTCCTAAATATACGCCAATACATAAAAGCAAAATGGAAACTTTGTAAGAACATACATTTCTCACGGTTAGCCTGGATATAATTGTGATATTTTTCCAACATAGCCTGCAGCCCGAAGGTAAAAATTGCGAAAGTTTCTGCTATCGAAAGTAAAGCCTGAAATCCGAAGATTCGATGGGCGTAATGGTCAGGATAAACCTTAAAACTCTTTAACATTCAAAAAGAATACACAAGTATTGCATCCAGTTTTTCTATGCTTTTCCAAATCATGTGTTCAAGTTCATTCTTGTGAAAATAACTGGGTTTTCAAAACTATCGCCAAACATTCTTGTATTAGTTTTGATTGTACGAAATTTATCAATTTTTTATCAAGGAAAGGATTAAACCACAAGAATAAACATCTGACTAAATCGATGGTGTAATTTTTTATGGGAGTACTTTAAAGCTTCTCACAAGGCGATAAAAACGAATTTCATTGCCAAATTGGCGATAAAGTAGAATTTGTAGGCGAAATGGCGATAACCAAGATTTTGGTGTCAATGCTCAGGCGAGAGAAACTTATAGCCGATCTAAGGCAATAGTAAATTATCGTCTATTTTTGTGGCGATAGAAAATTATCGTATTGTGAAATCGAAATAAAAATCCAATAATTTTCTATCGCCAAAATCTGGCGATTTTTGTCAAGGCGATTAATGAATTTATCGGCCTATCACCTGAAAATTATCGCCCGGTGGGAACCAAGCTTTATAGAAAACTGATTGATGATGATATGCTGGGGACAATGGTTTGGCACATTCGGAGCAGCAAGCGTACGAAAAATTTCCAGTGATAGGCTTAAAATATATATAGTATACCTTGGCGATGAATAGTCAAAGTCAAACCGTACGCAATTCTTTAGTAAACTGCACTGCAAATTGTAACGTAATACAGTGGAACCTTCATATAGCAGACTTCTATTGGACAAAAAATGTTTCCACTTTAGAGGTATCCGCCTTATGGAGGTTTTGTCAAAATTCTAAGATCTCTGTTTAGCCAACCCCACCTTTACCACCCCGAGTCATCGAGCACAACCCATCCTTGACAAAGGACCTGAACAAAGATAGTGTTAGTCGTTTCACTCAGCTTGGCACTCAGCTTAGCACTCAGCCTGAGAGCGGGATTGATGTCTAAAGGGGGTGGTCTAGTTAAGCGACTGCCGTCATTACAGCTTTTGTAGCCTAAATGGGGGCTTTAAATGCTCTAGGACCTCCATCGCAGAAACCTCATTGATAACTGTACCTTCAGAAACTGAAGAGGTCATCCTGGGTAAATACTAATAAATAAATAAACTCCCTAACGGTATTATGCATAAAATTATTTGCAATAAGTAAATCTGCATTTTATTTTTCATATTGTTAATAAAAGGATTTCGCAAAGAGTTAAATCAAACGGAACAATTCTCCATGCAGCAGTCCACTCCATTTAGTTTATCATCGATCTTCTTGCTTCCATTAATGTCATGTTATCAAAATTTTTCTTTACAATGGGGTCTTATTTCCTAGCATTTCATCTTTGACCAAAGATTTGAATTAGAGGAATCCTAATCGTATTTTAATATTTGGTCAAGAATGACTCGACTGGTGATAAGCCACTGTTATTTGAGATCTTCTTTTCCGTCAACAACTATTGGCAAAATTTCGTGAACGTTTCTGAAGTTTTGAAAAGAATCCCCCGGTGATATTACTTATTGGTTACACAACTTTATCTTCGGTTGCGTGCTCGGAACATCTATTATAATACCGTTTACTGATGTTGTCTGTGTTGCAGATCAACCAACAGAATAAAACTGCAGTCCTTTTCGGTTCTTAGCCATTTTCACATTTTCTGCTGCAGCTCAAAGATCCGATTTGCATAAATGTAATGTTTTAATCGTTGACATAATCATTATGGAACTTAAGATGAAGCTAACAGCATCTTTCGCACCGTGGACGTAAAAAATTGTTATTGTTAAAAAAGCGACTTTCTGGAGAATTTTAAGACTGCTATACCCTCCACAAATACTCTAACGAAATAAGAATCTGTTATGTTATCTAAAGCTGGATTTCCACTTAGGTGGATTAGACCGGATTGGAACGGAATGGGTCAGAATTTTAATCCACGCATGCGTAAAAGTTGCACATTTCGTGATCCAGGTCGGTCATAAGCGATCCAAAACGGATCGAAAAAAAGTTGAGAAACATTCAACTTTTTTCTGGATCATCCTGGATCAGTTATTTTGGATCTGTCTTAAACCAATGAAAACGAGTGTTTATCATGTGACTTTAAATTCATAAGGGCAGTTTGTTACAAAAACTAAGAAATGAGTTGCTTACTATTACAAATAGCTATTATGTGACCCCTACAGGTGTTGGTTGATGATATTGGGTCAAGGACTTAGTGCCACAGTGCTCTCTGACAACACCTGAGGGGTCAAGGGGTGGGATTAGTTCAGTATTTCTAATATACTTTCTTCTTTTTTTTTTCAACAACAAAATATATATCTATTTTTCTCCTAGCTATAAACAGAAATCAATCTAAACAGTATTATAATATATATCAACATAACATTCATTCTTATGAAGCGAGTTACCTCAAGAATGTCTGCTATGATTTGTATCATGCACCACGATTTAAAGATAAAAATAAGACAAATACAGAAGAGGTTCAGTGAGATCAGCTTATCCACAGTGTGGAGGCATGCAACTCAACACGCAGACCGTGTCAACTGTCAAAAAGCTTCAAAAGTGTGACGTGGCCGACCGCCATTGTTGACTCCTCGGGAAGAACGTTTGATCGAGAGGGCATTGAAAGACGTCCGAAAAACTCAAGGTGGTCGCTTTACTGCAAAGCATATTCAAAATTGTTCTGGTGTATCACATGTTAGCCTACAGACAATTCGAAGATCTCTCAATATAATGGGTTACGCCTTCCGTCCTGCCTTACGAAAAGGTTTGTTTTTGGAGTCAGATCTGAAAAAGCGACTCAAGTTTGCGAAAGACGTTGTCAAGCATTTCAACCCAACCACACTATGGACAAAAGAGATCTCGTTCTATTTCGATAAAAAAAGCTTCGTCCACAAAGTGAATCCACGTGATCAAGCCAGAGCTCCAGGGTCAAGAATTTGGAGGAAGTCCTGTGAAGGATTACATGAGCATTGTACGTCAAAAGGGAAAAAAGCTGGGAGTAGTGGTCGCACCGCCGGGTTTTTTGTCGCGATATCGTATGGGAAGGGTGTTGTCATGTGTGAGCCCTATTCGAAACTAAACGGTCAGATGTTTGCAGATTTTGTCACAAGACACTTCCCTTCTGTTTTTGAAAAGAGTTGTAACCCAGACGGAGATTGCTTTCTACAAAACAATGATCCATCACAAAAGCCGGCTTGGGAGGCTTTCAAGAAGATTGGCGCTATCAAATTCACCATTCCACCACGGAGCCTCGACTGTAACCCTATTGAAAATGTCTTTGGATGGGCTGAACGAAAACTGGCACACGACGCCTTGGAACAAAACATAACGCGTGAAAGCTACGATGAATTTGTCCTTCGAGTAATAAACACAATGGAGTCATGTCCGGTGGACTTGATCAACCGAATAATTGAATCTATGCCTACACGAATGCTGAAAATAATAAAGACCAAGGGCAAAAGATTAAGGTATTAAACTCTCGTTTAGATTATTATGTCGTGTATATGAGAAATTACGTTGGTCGGTCATTGCCGGTACTCCAGACTATAAAGCTTAACACAATGAAAAAGTAACAGAAGATATATCTAGTTTTTGTCGTCTCAAAATGAAATTAAAAAGCTCTACGTATTTGTAAGTAAGGATAAAAGTCTGGTTAACCATAAGAAACATCAACAGAAATAAACTAACACTTGTATCAAAATCTAAAAGCAAGATGAATGCCATGTTACACCACTGTTACACCACTTTTCAAGCAAAGCTTTTAAAATTTAGTGTAACATGTGTAACATGTTACCATAGATTTGCTTTGAAAGTGGTGTAACATGTGGTGTAACATGGGTGTAACATGTTGTTTTTATTTAGTCTCAGTGGAGAATGAACTCTGCAAAACATCTACTGCAAGGTTGCACCTCTCTCTGCTCATCCTTATCAAATTGCTTTGTGAATTCAAAAACCCGCCATCTCGAATCCATCATTTCGTCTTCCTTTTGATCGAAAGTGTTATAAGATCCGCTAAATTTGACTCTCTCTTTGCTTGTTGCAAATATTGCAACATCTGAGTTAATGCATACATCTTCAACGTAGACATTCTTTGGGGCTGGCAATTTTACGGTTTCACCTTCTAGCAGAAGAAGATCTTTCCAGGAGATACTCTCCTTCTGCCAATGAAAGTCATTTAGCAGTATAATGCGAGATTTCTCGGCGCCAACCCAGGAAAATTTATCATTTGCTGGATTTTTAAAGATATCGTCTTTGAAAATCTTCGTCAACGGTTTAAACATAAACGTCTTGGCACAGTTGGTCGGTCCGATTAGAATAATATTTCTGTATTTTCCTTTACCGAGTGCGAGCGATTCTCTCATGGCACTGGCAAAGGCTAACCTATTGATATTGTTGAAGCTGAGGACCTCAGTAGCACACTGTAGCCATTCACCTGCACAGGTGCACGAGGTTTCTGCAGCTGAGTTGATGATGTCCATTCTGGTGAGTGATTTCTCTTTGGCACGCGCGGGCGCCTCTTGCATTTGCCACGCCTTACTTATCAGTTCCTTTATCAGTTTTTCAGACCTTCAAAGTCTGAAATGTCACTCTCACCGGCCTCTTTCCTTTCTTTTGCACACAGCAAAAGTCCATCATAGTCTGAAATATTGTTCTCCACCACAAACCTTGCCATCTCGCAGTTGTCCAGCCTCTTCTTCTTTGAGGAAGCAGAGGCTGTAGCTGTGGCGGCACTTAATGACTTTCGCCGGTTACTCCCAATGGAGGCTTTTGTTTTTGGAGACCGCGCATCTTTCAGATTTGGATGCTCCGAACTGTGGACAACATTCGCATCTTTCTTAATTACATAACGGTATGCACTCAGATAAAGGTCGTGATCCGAAAAGTTAACCACTATTTAATTGAAGTTCAGAATTATGCATATGTTATTTATTAAAGTTCAGAATTATGCATATGATAGAGTGTAGTAGGTAGCTACATATTCATATTTCTTTAGAGCAAACTGTTAGGGCCAGAATTCACGCATTTAAGCAAAGAAATTGCGAAGAAAATTATAAAAAACCATTCAAGATTCATTAAACACCTAAGAAAAAGTAAAAGAACAATTAAAAATTCAAATTTTGAATACTTCTAAGCTCATAACAGCCACCATATCTGCCACCATGTGCGTTCCTGCTTCCCTTTTAAATTTCGTGCGTATTTGCGTGACTTTATGCTAACGGATGTTAATGGCAACAAAATGGCGGCGATACTGTGCCGTACGGGCGTGCTGAATTACCCTCTATCATTTGCAAGCTTAAAATGAGCAGTTTGGACGCATTTATGGTCTTAAATCTTTGTTTGGAACAGTTTCATCATACTTAAAGTTTCTCAGACAATCGGGGACAAAAATATATGAAACACTTTGTCTTTTTTAACATTATTAAGTGCTTTTTATCTCCCCCATGCCCCCCCCTGTAAACAATGTTGCTTTTAAGCCTCAAAACTGATTTCAAACCTCTCCAACATTGTTTATAGGGGGGGGGGGGGGGGGGGGGGGGAGGGGTTTTGAATAGGTGTTTCAGTATTTTTGTCCCCGATTGTAGCTTATTATGGACAACCAGCAATTTGTTATTATGGATAATCAAGAAGACATTTTGGGCAGGTTTTTAAACGAACAAGAAAACACAGTTATTGAGAATCTCAATTCACAACTGGAACCGTATTTATGAGGCAGTATTTGAAAATTTTTAAAGAAATATTCATGATGAAACAGTCTCATATCTTGAATGAGTGATACTCTCCTTTTTATTTACACTCCTTAGTTGACTTACCCAAAACCTTTTTTGATATTTTAACTTCGTTTGTTTTCTCTGCAAATATTTCCTAACCAGTAAAGTAAGTAATATTGCACGAAGATTATTAGCAGCCATGTTTGTTTACTACTTACATAACATTGCGCGCTAAAATCCTGCATGTGAGTGGAAATCTATTTTTCACCTGGAACGGAATGGATCTTGTTCCGATCCATTCCAGTCCGATCTGATTTAGCAAAGTGGAAATCCTGCTTAAGTTGATACCAGAATTCGCCGTTCCCGTTATTTAGATACATACTGAATACAAGTACCACAATGCAATGCCATAAATACTGTCTGTGAAAACCTTTTACTATTCCATTGAAACATTTTAGTGCTTTTGTTATCATTTTATTGTTGAAAACACGCCTAATTTCGGTGAAAAATGCTCCTCTCTGAAATTAGTCCAGGAGCTAGTGACGATTAATTTCACCCCATTTTCACCCAAATTTTCAACCTATTTTTCGTTATCTAGGATGTATCTGGACTCTAAATTCATTGGTCAGCTGGTCCCTACCCGGTGGTCTGGGCAGTAGGAAGGGGGTACAATCCCCCATTTTGGTGGATGGTTTCACCCCACAAGAACCCAACAAACCCTTTGGTCTGAAGCAAGCCTATGGCTTGTAGATTGCAAAAATGTCACAGCTTACAAGATCCTAATAATGTAACAGTTTGCCATGCATATGGTGGTCCAAATCATCGATGCTGTTCATCAAACTTTCGTATAAAAGGTTTATTCAAAAAAGTTTCGTATAAAAATTGGATTGGATTGTTTAAAATTCTCACATGACATTTGAGTAGATCGTGTCATGGACAAAGTCATCAAAATTAAGAAATGAAGATCAAGAAACGCCGGTTAAGTACATTTATTTTTTTCTTGGGTGTTAGAAATGTTTTCAAATTTTAATCATAAAGCAAATTTTAGTGTAAAGCGAAAATCCAGCGTGAAATTTATTTATTTATTTATTCAAAACCCGAAGATCGGATTTTGTGTACACAAGTGCAAGATTCCATTTGAATGTGTTAGACTAAGTTGATCGTTGTCCATCATCGTTTCATATTTTTCATTTAAGACCGAATTTGTTGTCTTCGCATGCCGAAGAGTTAATAAAATAAAATAATTAAAGGCCTAAACCAAAAACGTCAGTCAAAATGAATCGATGCTTTTAAAAACCTAAATATCAAAACCGCACTTAGCAGATACTTAGTTGATGCTTGCAAAAAAATTATTCTCTTGCTCATTTCCTCAAAGGGAAAAACCTATATGCTAACTACGTCGACGTTTGCTACAAATATCCATCAAGTGGCACAGGAAACATTCTCAGGAGAATAGGGAAACGGTTGATTCACGCAAAATCTTCATGCCTTCAACAACAGAACAACTTCGAACGAATGATGGTGACTGTTTGACTATTGCAATTCCCAGTTCCCCTTATTCACTTATCTCCTTAATAGTGAATACAACTACCGGAATGCAATGCTATACTTACTTGCTTTGGAATTACTATAAGCACCGTTTTAAATAGCTGTGAGAATATCAGTTTTGTTTGTGAAAATCTTTTATTATCCCATTGAAACATTTTTAATGACTTTTTCTCATTGCATTGTGGTAGTTGTATGACGTATTAAGGAGATAACTCAATAAGGGGAACTGCCAATTGGTTGTTTCGAGAAACTTCAGACGTTAAACGTTGGCTCAAAGTTGGAGTAGGATCCAAGAACAATCTTTGCTACATCAGGATAAATCAAATTTGCAAAGGGCCAGATGTACTTGAGGAAGCAAAGAAAGATATTGAACGGTTTTTGTGCAAAGTTTACGACAAGAAAAAAAAATTTCATCCATCAATGAGGTACGATTGCAAGTGTTAGCGAGTAAGTATAATGCAAAAAAGAACGGAACCAAGTCAATTACTGATGTAAAGTCCATGGATGGTAGTTCGATTCCACCTTTTCAAAGAGTCCTTCGTCGAAAGATTGAGCGCACTAAGTAGAATCAAAATGGTGCACTGCAACAGAGCCCTCTGAAACCAGACTGTCGCCATCAGATTATGGGCAGTTGTATCAAAATGAGAAGTATAAGATTAAGTGTTAAGGCACTTGAAGGTGAGGCAACGCCTCGATTGCTCGATTTATCTTTGAAAATGCTGCAGACGATAAAGACAACGAGGACGCCAAATATGATGAAGATATGATTACTGAAGACGAATCTAGTGATGATGAAGACGATGATATCGGCAAGGAGTAACAAACAGTTAATAAAATTCGATGAACTTAAGGGGCGGACATTTTCAACGGGGAATACTCACTCAGAGTGTTTTCTGGATGATGACCCAATTTTTTTTCAGACCCCTTATTTCACTGGTACAAATTTTGTGACCCTTTATTTTTTGTTCAATAAATTTCAGACCTCTGAAAATATACCCTGGGCAGGTATTCCCAATTAAAAATGTCTGATCACTTATTCAATAAGAATTGCCGTTGTGTTGACATCAGGGGTCAGACAGAGGCTTGAGTGAAAATCAGTCCATTTGTCCCAAAAAATCAGTCCATAAAAACCCCCCAAATCAGGAAAATCAGTCCAAAAAAATGTCAAAAAACAGGAAAATCAGGTTTCCGTCACACTGAATAACAGGGTTCCAGTGGTGAGAAACACTTTTCTCCCACTTTTGAATTTGATTTGGTAAATGATAGGTACAGATACAGATATAGCTAGGTATGAAATGGCAAAAATCATGATTTTAGACAGAAATGTCTTAAAATCAGTCAAAAATCAGGAAAACAGTCCCAATACCTCAAAAGCAGGAAAATCAAGAAAATCAATCATGTCTGACCCCTTTGATATACAGTTGCCTTTTTGTAATTTGCAAGCCATAGGCTAACTTTATACCAAAGCGTTTGTTTTGTTCTTGAGGGGTGAAATCATCTCCAAAAATCGGGGATGGGAACCCCTCCCTATGGGCTGAAACTAATCGTCACTAGCTCCTGCACTAAATGTAATGTATATATTTGAAATTCGAATGTTGGCTACAATATTTTAATGAATGAACAAGGTAATGCTTATAAAGTACAGTACAGTCTTCCTCTTTTCTTTTTTTTTAGTCAAAAACATACAGGAAAGGGATTATTGTAAAGCATTTTTGAAGTCTCGGCATATGTTTAAAATTTCCGCCTTATCCGAACCTAGATTTGTGTTATAAGCTGTAATGCATATAAAAAAGCATGTACCTATAAAATGAAAAGATTTCATCATAATTAAGATGAAAATAGTGACTAACAAGTGCCGTTTCTGCCAATATCAGGCGTCATCAGCACAACTAGGTCTAATACAATAGTGCCAATAACCAGTTGTGGACAGGCACAATATTGAGAATAGCCATATCCCTCTCTCGCTCACTTTTCCACCAAACGAAACTCTTTTCCGCCACAAGATTCAAATTTTCCCACAAACGAACTCTTTTCCGTCCACAAGAACAAATTTTCTACCAACCGAACTCTTTTCCGTCACAAGAACACATTTTCCACCAAACAAACTCTTTTCCGTCACAAGAGCAAATTTTCTACCAAACGAACTCTTTTCCGTCACAAGAACAAATTTTTCCACCAAAACGAACTCTTTTCCGTCATAAGAACAAATTTTCTACCCAAACGAAACTCTTTTCCGTCACAAGAACACATTTTCCACAAAACGAACTCTTTTCCGTCACTCCTAAAGGAACACATTTTTCCACCAAACGAACTCTTTTCCGTCACAAGAGCAATCTCTACCAAACGAACTCTTTTCCGTCACAAGAAAAATTTTTCCACCAAACGAACTCTTTTCCGTCACAAGAACAAATTTTCTACCAAACGAACTCTTTTCCGTCACAAGAACAATTTTCCACCAAACGAACTCTTTTCCGTCACAAGACAATTTTCCACCAAACGAACTCTTTTCCGTCACAAGACAATTTTCTACCAAACGAACTCTTTTCCGTCACAAGAACAATTTTCCACCAAACGAACTCTTTTCCGTCACAAGAACAAATTTCTACCAAACGAACTCTTTTCCGTCACAAGAACACATTTTCCACCAAACGAACTCTTTTCCGTCACAAGAACAAATTTTCACCAAACGAACTCTTTTCCGTCACAAGACAATTTTCTACCAAACGAACTCTTTTCCGTCACAAGAACAATTTTCCACCAAACGAACTCTTTTCCGTCATAAGAACAAATTTTTACCAAACGAACTCTTTTCCGTCACAAGAACACATTTTCCACAAAACGAACTCTTTTCCGTCACAAGAAAATTTTCCACCAAACGAACTCTTTTCCGTCACAAGAGCAAATTTTCACCAAATGAACTCTTTTCCGTCACAAGAAAATTTTCCACCAAACGAACTCTTTTCCGTCACAAGACAAATTTTCCACCAAACGAACTCTTTTCCGTCAAGAACAAATTTTCTACCAAACGAACTCTTTTCCCACAAGAACACATTTTCCACCAAACGAACTCTTTCCGTCACAATAACATTATATAACTATAGTTTCATATTAACATAATATGATAACAAAATCTATCGATAATAGATGATGCAAACAAATTCATTTCGAAGGGGATTTTCATTTTATACGTTACTTTATTTCGAAGGAAAGAAAATCAGAGGAAAAGAAACAAACAAACAAAAAGCATCAGAAAAAGTAGTAGATTTCCCTTTTCACTTAATAAAACTTACGGAAATTCAAGACAAAATACGACAGAAAAAGGAATAAACAGCAACAATAACGACAAAAAAAATGATATGGCCTCCAAAAAGCTGTAAATCTACTGCAAACCTCTAGGCTAAACTAGAAATTTTCTTGTAGTTTTTTTATAAGGATGACTAAGCGTCTTAATACCTTTATAGTTTAACTTTGCAAGTTTATACTGACTTTCGTTGCGAATATTTAATCTAACTTGACTTAAGACAGTCATTTTCTAGATCAACCCTGAAAGTACAAGATGGTGAATACCTTCTAAAATAGCTTTGTAAGAAATGTAAACATATCACAAACTAATATAAACTATGAATGAAGTAAAAAAAATTTTGACCCTATTTCAAAACCTAAACTAACAAATGGAAATTTCAATGAACTTAGGAAGAGTAAAATTTGCCACGAATGTGTTATTAATGTAATGGAAAAAAGTTTCGAAGGAGAAGACATAATTTTTCCTGGTGAAAACGGCTTCGAAAATACCTCTGCTTCTTTGAGAAATCGATAATAATTTTCGTCTTTCTTCATTTTGTGGCAAAATGTCAGATGATTGGGTAATCGTTTGCACACTTTTCCACATCCAGGTACTCCGCAAATCCTCGCTTTTTGGTAGACTTTGTTCTTTTTTTCAACCTTGAATTGTACCTTTTTACGGATCCCATATAACCCCAAGGTTGCTTTCGCTCTTTGGTTCGAGTATTTGTGGCTTCGAATTAAGTGCCTCGGTAGATTATGAACTAGCAAGCCACAGTTTCCCTCTGGACACTTTACCATCTCAGATCTACATTGTGGAGTAACAGATTATCGCAAGCACAAAAGAGAATATCTATACAGAAATACACTAGCCCCCATTGTTTTGTAGGATGTATAAGCTTTATAAAAAACGCCCAGCATACTGTAATAAAAAATACAAGAAAAATTAAAAAAATATTTAGCAGAATACTCACTTTCTGTCTCTTTTGTTTGTTGGCAATCTAAAATTAACAAACAATATTTTGACTTTGACAGTGACTTGCTATATGGACCTTGGGAGTTATGTTATGGTAAAGACTTAACAATTAAATAAAATTACAAGCGCAAATGTCAAGGAGCTAGTCCAATTTGTTTTGTTTGTTTTCATTTAAATTCATTGGTTTTACCTTAACTTTTCGGAAATACTATCTTCAAGACATACGTTCGGGGCAGGTAGTGCTATCTAAAAATAATTCAAAAATTGTTAGATTATTACATAATTTCCTTTTTCTTTTCACAGTATGTGTGCAAAAAACATGTCTCGAAATAAGGAAGGGAATATTGAGCAGATGCAGTAAGGTGAAGT
>BQMF02000839.1:0-76486 GCA_027922465.2 Turritopsis dohrnii
ATCAGCAGAAGCAGCAGCCACAACAACAACAACAACTAAGAAAGGGATTAATGCTTAGTAGCACAAATATTTCCAGCGGCATCGAGTACCTTTATATAGCCGATGAGGCCAAAAATAGAAAAAAAAAATTTATTTTTGTACCAACACAACAAATGAGATGTGATTGTAACGGCACTTAACAAAAGAAAACTTACTACCCTCAATGAAAATAGTAACGTGCATAATTTTTTTGTATTTCCTAGAGTTTTCTTTTATGTTATTTTTTTTCAATCTTGTTCTTTTTTTATGTTTTTTTTTATCAACACAACAAACGACAGGTAAATGTACCAGCAGTCAATAAAAGAAAACTTGCTATTTGCAATAAAAATAGTAACGTGGAAAATTTTTTGTATTTTTTAATTTTTTTGTTGCTTTTTCCTATTTTTCGGTTTTGTGATTTTTTTTAGCTTTCTTTCATTAACACAACAAGCAAAATGCAATTGTTACAGAGACCAACAAAAAACCTTACTATTTACAATAAACAACTAAAACCGTTTCTCTACGGAGAAAAAGTGCTTCAGAAACGAAAGAAAACTTACTACCCAAAATGAAAATAGCCACCTGCAAAATGTTTTTGTATTTCCTAGAGTTTTCTTTTATGTTATTTTTTTTCAATCTTGTTCTTTTTTTATGTTTTTTTTATCAACACAACAAACGCCAGGTAAATGTACCAGCAGTCAATAAAAGAAAACTTGCTATTTGCAATAAAAATAGTAACGTGTAAAATTTTTTTGTATTTTTTAATTTTTTTGTTGCTTTTTCCCTATTTTTCGGTTTTATGATTTTTTTTTTGCTTTCTTTCATGAACACAACAAGCGAAATGCAATTGTTACATGGACCAACAAAAAACCTTACTACTTACAATAAAAACAAAAAACGTTACTATTTACAATAAACAACTAAAACCATTTCTCTCCGGAGAAAAGGTGCTTCAGAAACCAAAAGAAAACTTACTACCCACAATGAAAATAGTAACCTGCATAATTTTTTTGTATTACCTAGAGTTTTCTTTTATGTTATATTTTTTCAATCTTGTTTTTTTTATGTTCTTTTTATCAACACAACAAACGAGAGGTAAATGTAAAAGCAATCAACAAAAGAAAACTTGCTATTTGCAATCAAAATAGTAACGTGGAAAATTTTTTGTATATTTTAATTTTTTTGTTGCTTTTTTCCTATTTTTCGGTTTTGTGATTTTTTTTTTGCTTTCTTCCATGAACACAACAAGCGAAATGCAATTGTTACAGAGACCAACAAAAACCTTACTATTTACAATAAACAACTATAACCATTTCTTTCCTGAGAAAAGGTGCTTTAGAAACATCCTGCTGTGTTTTTGGGAAGAAGTCACTAAAGCAAAAATGCTTCCTGCAGAAGGTTCATAATTGGGTGGAAATAGAAATCACCCGACAATAAGGCCATTAACAGACACGGGTAACCATGGTGTACTTCAACAACAACAACTTTAGGAAGGTGAACAATGTTCAGTAACAGAAAAAGTTTCTGCTATAATGAGCACCTACATGTAGCCGCTAAGGCAAAAACCAGACAAATTAAAAGCAGATAAACCTAGAAAATCAGGAATGATTATGAGGAACATACACATGTCGTGTGAGCACACTTCTTTGTGATCATCTTTATAGAAGTGTTTGATAAATTATTAACAGTACAACCTAAGTTTTACAAGAGATGATGCAGCCACACCAACAACAACAACAACTTTAAGAAGGGGATTAATGTTAAGTAGCAGTAATATTTTTGTAGCAATCAGCAACCAATACAGTTAAATACGCAGCGCAAAGCTGGAAGAGCACTGTTGGTAAAATTAAGGTAAGCTATTATTGTTCATTTTCAAAATAACCATTTCTTTCCTGAGAAAAGGTGCTTTAGAAACATCCTTCTGTGTTTTTGGGAAGAAGTCACTAAAGCAAAAATGCTTCTCGAAAGGGGTTCATAATTGTGTGCAAATAGAAATCACCCGATAGTAAGGCCATCAATAGACACGGGTAAATATGGTGCCCTTCAACAACAACAACTTTAAGAAGGTGAGTAATGTTTAGTAGCAGAAATATTTTCAGCTATAATGAGTACCGTTATGTAGCCGATCAGGCGAAAAATAGAAAAGATAAAAACTGCGATTATTATTAAATAATTTGCCTTTTTCCTAAAAAAGAGAAATATTAATGAGGAACATTCCCATGTCCTGTGCCCATACTTCCTCGTGATGAGCTTAATGAAGGTGTTTGTTAGATTATTAATACCTGTAATACCTAAGTTTCACAAAACAGGATGCATCAGCAGAAGCAGCAGCCACAGCAACAACAACAACTAAGAAAGGGATTAATGCTTAGTAGCACAAATATTTCCAGCGGCAACGAGTACCTTTATATAGCCGATGAGGCCAAAAATAGAAAAAAAATTCATTTTTGTATCAACACAACAAATGAGATGTGATTGTAACGGCACTTAACAAAAGAAAACTTACTACCCACAATGAAAATAGTAACGTGCATAATTTTTTTGTATTTCCTAGAGTTTTCTTTAATGTTATTTTTTTTCAATCTTGTTTTTTTTTATGTTTTTTTTATCAACACAACAAACGAGAGGTAAATGTAAAAGCAATCAACAAAAGAAAACTTGCTATTTGCAATAAAAATAGTAACGTGGAAAATTTTTTGTATATTTTAATTTTTTTGTTGCTTTTTTCCTATTTTTCGGTTTTGTGATTTCTTTTTGCTTTCTTCCATGAACACAACAAGCGAAATGCAATTGTTACAGAGACCAACAAAAACCTTACTATTTACAATAAACAACTATAACCATTTCTTTCCTGAGAAAAGGTGCTTTAGAAACATCCTGCTGTGTTTTTGGGAAGAAGTCACTAAAGCAAAAATGCTTCCTGCAGAAGGTTCATAATTGGGTGGAAATAGAAATCACCCGACAATAAGGCCATTAACAGACACGGGTAACCATGGTGTACTTCAACAACAACAACTTTAGGAAGGTGAACAATGTTCAGTAACAGAAAAAGTTTCTGCTATAATGAGCACCTACATGTAGCCGCTAAGGCAAAAACCAGACAAATTAAAAGCAGATAAACCTAGAAAATCAGGAATGATTATGAGGAACATACACATGTCGTGTGAGCACACTTCTTTGTGATCATCTTTATAGAAGTGTTTGATAAATTATTAACAGTACAACCTAAGTTTTACAAGAGATGATGCAGCCACACCAACAACAACTTTAAGAAGGGGATTAATGTTAAGTAGCAGTAATATTTTTGTAGCAATCAGCAACCAATACAGTTAAATACGCAGCGCAAAGCTGGAAGAGCACTGTTGGTAAAATTAAGGTAAGCTATTATTGTTCATTTTCAAAATAACCATTTCTTTCCTGAGAAAAGGTGCTTTAGAAACATCCTTCTGTGTTTTTGGGAAGAAGTCACTAAAGCAAAAATGCTTCTCGAAAGGGGTTCATAATTGTGTGCAAATAGAAATCACCCGATAGTAAGGCCATCAATAGACACGGGTAAATATGGTGCCCTTCAACAACAACAACTTTAAGAAGGTGAGTAATGTTTAGTAGCAGAAATATTTTCAGCTATAATGAGTACCGTTATGTAGCCGATCAGGCGAAAAATAGAAAAGATAAAAACTGCGATTATTATTAAATAATTTGCCTTTTTCCTAAAAAAGAGAAATATTAATGAGGAACATTCCCATGTCCTGTGCCCATACTTCCTCGTGATGAGCTTAATGAAGGTGTTTGTTAGATTATTAATACCTGTAATACCTAAGTTTCACAAAACAGGATGCATCAGCAGAAGCAGCAGCCACAACAACAACAACAACTAAGAAAGGGATTAATGCTTAGTAGCACAAATATTTCCAGCGGCAACGAGTACCTTTATATAGCCGATGAGGCCAAAAATAGAAAAAAAATTCACTTTTGTATCAACACAACAAATGAGATGTGATTGTAACGGCACTTAACAAAAGAAAACTTACTACCCACAATGAAAATAGTGACGTGCATAATTTTTTTGTATTTCCTAGAGTTTTCTTTAATGTTATTTTTTTCAATCTTGTTTTTTTTTATGTTCTTTTTATCAACACAACAAACGAGAGGTAAATGTAAAAGCAATCAACAAAAGAAAACTTGCTATTTGCAATAAAAATAGTAACGTGGAAAATTTTTTGTATATTTTAATTTTTTTGTTGCTTTTTTCCTATTTTTCGGTTTTGTGAGTTTTTTTTGCTTTCTTCCATGAACACAACAAGCGAAATGCAATTGTTACAGAGACCAACAAAAACCTTACTATTTACAATAAACAACTATAACCATTTCTTTCCTGAGAAAAGGTGCTTTAGAAACATCCTGCTGTGTTTTTGGGAAGAAGTCACTAAAGCAAAAATGCTTCCTGCAGAAGGTTCATAATTGGGTGGAAATAGAAATCACCCGACAATAAGGCCATTAACAGACACGGGTAACCATGGTGTACTTCAACAACAACAACTTTAGGAAGGTGAACAATGTTCAGTAACAGAAAAAGTTTCTGCTATAATGAGCACCTACATGTAGCCGCTAAGGCAAAAACCAGACAAATTAAAAGCAGATAAACCTAGAAAATCAGGAATGATTATGAGGAACATACACATGTCGTGTGAGCACACTTCTTTGTGATCATCTTTATAGAAGTGTTTGATAAATTATTAACAGTACAACCTAAGTTTTACAAGAGATGATGCAGCCACACCAACAACAACAACAACTTTAAGAAGGGGATTAATGTTTAGTAACAGAAATATTTTCAGCTATTATGACTAACTTTGTGTAGCCCATGAGGCCAAAAATAGAAAAAATAAAAACTGCCATAATTATTAAATAAGTTCCTATATTCCTAAAAAAAGAGGAATGTTTATGAGTAACATACCCATGACCTGTGCCCATACTTCCTCGTGATGAGCTTGATGAAAATGCTTACTAAAATATTAATACATGTAAAACATAAGTTTTTCAAAGTAGGATGCATCTGCATCAGCAGAAACCACAACCACAACAACAACTCTAAGGAAGGGATTAATGCTTAGTAGCATAAATATTTTCAACTGCAATGAGTACCTTTATATAACCTATAAGGCTAAAAATGGAAGAAAAACTTCCTTTTTTGTGTCACTACAACAAATGAGATGTGATTGTAACAGCAGTACGACGCACAATTTTTTTGTCTTTTCTAGAGTTTGCTTGTATGTTATTTTTTTCCTATCTGATGTTTTTTTTATTTTCTTTATCAACACAACAAACAAGATGTAAATGTAACAGCCAGCAATCAACAAAAGAAAACTTGCTATTTACAATAAAATAAGTGACGTGCCAATTTTTTTTGTATTTTTCAGTTTTTTTGTTTCTTTTTTTTCCTATTTTTTGATTTTATGATCTTTTTGCTTATTTTCATGAACACAACAAGCGAAATGCAATTGTCACAGAGGCCACCAAAAAGCCCCTACTAAGTCTCCAAAGCATCTATTGCTCTCTACCTTAATGTTTAGAATGCTATTTAATGGGCTTTTTTCTTTAATTTAATAAGCAAGGCTAGAGGCAAATGGTAGCGAAACTCGCTGATATCTGATTCCATCAGATAGGAATCCATCAGATTGTACAGCTGATAACATGCATATACCAGACTGACAGGTCACTGTGGCCTTTTAATTCTATATACAACGACACCAATGCATTGGCAAATACAGAAGTCAGGGAATTTTTTATTTTACAACATTCCATAAGGTGCAACTATTTATTTTTATGTCGTAATTTGATTTTAATGTTCATGTATGTTAACAGATTAGAAAGACATTATTACAAGTAAAACTTACAAGGATGTATTTAATGATTTCTTTACTTTGTTTAATCTTTGTTAAATGTAGAATTTTAAGTATCAAACAATATTGTATTAAATATTTAATAAGGTATCTCTGGACAAGGTGGAAAGGAGGTGGAAAGGAGGCGGAAAAGCTTTTCCATTAACAAGAAACAACAGAAGTATAAGATAGAGAAGCTAAAGGTTCTTCACTACATATCAACACACTAACTTCTTACATAACTTAATTGGGATTCAACAACTTCCAGCCAATTATTTGACTGCCAGAATGCTCATTAAGCCTGAATGGACATGTTCATCTGTCATTAACCAATGCCCTTCTTGGCAGGTCTCTTCACCCGTTTCTGTTCCACATCCCAAAGTGTTTCGTTCAGAGCAATTAATATTTGCTCAAATATGTATCTTGATTGTTTTGATTGCATTATGTTTTTAACTGTTTGCTCCAATTTAATTTTAATTTGATTTAATTTATTAGTATTATTAATCGTCCGTCAGATCTGATCCTTGTTCAAGTATATAGTACTCACTTACTTTGCCAGAGCTGGCAAATCATTTCACCATAAAATAACTACCGAAAATACTAATGACAATGACATGTAAATAACAGTGAGTATGGGAAATATAAATATAAAACTGTTCAATTAACATATAATGTTCAAATTTTAGAATAACACACAAAATCTAAAGAATCTTCTCATATGCGTTTTTAAATATAAATATTCAATCTTTAAAAAACGTAAAATACACAAATTTTAGAATACACAAAATATAAACAACTTCCTTTAAATTTTTCCGTTAAATATTTAATTTTAACATAATTGCTTAAACTTTATACAACTTTCTAAACATTTTTTGTCTAATTTTTTCCAACCATTTTTTCCAACAAACACCACAAACCAAACTTCTCAACTCCAAGCGAAACAATGGTAGCTGCATCTGTACTCACGCATTAGCTCAGTCATGCAATTGTAGTTGAAGGAAACATACTGAATAATCAGGATCACTTGATATGGAAATATCCAATAAGATGTGAAAAATTTCACTTTCCCAAGTAAAGAAATTCACTGCAATGATATGTAGTTTGTATAAATGTGAAATCGCCAATGTCTATATATGGCAGAAATGTATTACATACTGACAAGCAAGCATAAGTTGTTAGTTGCTATATATGTCCAAAGCATAGATGAGAATTCATCATCATCTTGTTAGAGAAACCAATACAGGCTTGGAATATTATTTGGTAATCTAAAATGAACGTGATCACTATTACAGTAAAATTGTATTTT
The DNA here is from genome assembly GCA_027922465.2 of Turritopsis dohrnii. Lineage (NCBI taxonomy): Eukaryota > Metazoa > Cnidaria > Hydrozoa > Anthoathecata > Oceaniidae > Turritopsis > Turritopsis dohrnii. Next base: position 7,207 of record BQMF02000839.1, read on the forward strand.
TATTAACATGATATGGCTCACAATTCGATGACCATATTATATGCAGAAATGCCATATCTCAATGAATGCAGAAAATACACATAGGTATGTCAAACACAACTTTTTATTACTTAAATACTGTGTTACAATAAAAACACAACTACAACGATGAGAACACAACTATGAATATAAATTTGCATAAATATAAATGTGAATATAATGAATAATCGTAATTGTAAATATGAATAAAAAATATTATACTAACCATGCTATAAAATTATTAACTGATATTAGTAAAATAGCAGTATTGAAATAATAATTAGCGGAAAACACGTAATGGACATTCATGATATTAATACTAGAACATGTTTCATTCTGACGGAAATATTAAATAATGCATTATTGCGATAGCTTACTTAAAACATTTTTAATTTAATTTGTGATCATATTTCATATTATCAATGTAAAAAATGTTCTTTATATTCTTTATTAACTTTCATTCTAACATGCTTGTTGCTTTTCATTAGTAAGTGCATTTGTTCCCCTCATATTTTCTTTTCGCGCTTATTTATTTATCCTTTCCTTCTGATGTCCATGATGTTATATACAAGTATCTCAATATGAACTCTTATCATCCATTGTCTTTAAATTTGTAGTGTCATATCATATCAATCAATCACTGTCAATGTCTGCTGTCAGAAAACTAATAATCTACAATAATCTACAATAATCACACCCTATATCTGGTCTGAAAGTCACTAATCAAACAGTTAAGGCATTCAAGCTGCTAAGTGAAGAAAAGCATTAGTTCAGATAATCAGCAGTTAGAAGTGTTGTATATATAAATTGAAGTGTGATATTAGTGAAAAGGAAGAATCAATTAATATCTTTATTTAATGTTTTTATTTGTTTATTAAAGAAACAAGTATTTATTGTATTTTTTATTTTCTTAACCATAATAATGCTGTTTTAATGGGTACAACTCCAGATCATGCATTCAGAGTTTCAATAAGGTTTGCAGTTGATGGTTTCAAAATAATTAAAGGAATGCACCTAAATGAATTTCATGATCATATTAAAAAACAACCAAACAAAACAAGAAACAAAATGAAATTAATATATCAGTATACAGGAAAACAGCTCATACTGATCAATATTTTAACTACACTTCACATCATCAAATGCCTTGAAATGAAGGTATAGCGTTCTCATTGGTACTTAGAGCAATAAACATAGTGGAAACAAACAAAAAAATGAAATCTTTCAAGTCATTAACACTTTGATTGCAAATAGTTATTGTAAACAGCTGATTAAAATGGTGAAAATAAAACCAAGAACAGAGAATTATTAATGAAAAGGATAAGGTAATAGCAACATTGTTAATGCTTTATATACATGAGACAAGTGTTATCCTCCAAGTTCTTGAAGAATAAAAAATATGGCCTATATTCCAGTTAAAACATACACTGCCCAGTTTACTGTCAAATTCCAAAGACAAAATAAGTCTTGAAGATCAGTGAATCATTGCACAACATAAAAAATGAAAGCTTCAATAATAATTAAATAATCTGCCAAACATGTTCAACAACAGATGAGTACTGTTTGAAATGTTGATATGGATACAAATGAAAAAAACAGGCAATAGTTGAAATAAAGGTCAATATATATATATGTCATCTCTTCCTATCTTTGATAGTGAAAGTACTTAGTTTCCATTGCCCCTTCTGTGATTTCGGTTTACAAAACACCAATAAAATGCTACTTTATTAATTTTTTGAATTGCTCATTGCATTTCTTCAAAAGCAAGAAATACATAACAATCAACTTTGGTTCTTTTTTTACACAACACCAAATTACTACGCCATATAAAAAAACATAAAAAGTATACATTAGTGTAAAAAGGGCTGGTATTCTTCCAAGCCCTTCTAAAAAAGACATTTGTGTTTCATGCGTGAGCTACAAGCTTTTAAATTAGCTCATATAATTGATCGCAGGACATGCAGTGTTTGAATTTATATCATTGGAATGTATTTCAAATTAATATTTCCATGAAAGATTGCTAATGTACATATTTAAAGTTTAGAGCACATGACATGTGTATGTAATCAATTTGAAATCTGAAAGGATCAAAATAGACTCAACATTATTTAAAAATAAAAGCGCCTAAAAATAAAGTAAGACTTTACATTTTTAGTGTTAATTATGCTTTAAAATAGCCCTGTGGTGTATGTAACTATAAGTGTAATGTCATATTGTAAAAATCATTCAGTATGAGCTATGTACATACTCATTATTGTGACCTCTGAAAGGATATTCAATATTATTTCATGTCAGCAAAATGCAGCATAATTCTTATGATAGTACCAGTTACATATTTTCACGAAGACCTAAGATATGCATGGAATGAGGTATTATAGAACTCAAACTGCAAATGTCATTTTCATATTTCAGCTGATTTTATTTTATTTCAATCAGTTGATTTTGTTCCCAAGGTCTTCCAATTTTCAATTACACTCTTTCTTCCAAATCTTTTTATAAACATATCCTTAAAGGGGACGTGAGGTTTAAAATCTTAAGATGCTGTGCTTGTAAACATTTCCTTTCCCTTAAAAACCAGAATTTGTTGAGATATGCTTATACTTTCAGTCCAATTGAGTGCTTGTCTTCATCTTAGATTACTTAATTGAAAAACGATATTTCTATACACACTGATAACCATCAAGAATTTTATTGTTAGTAAGGTCAAAATATATTAATTTTCGAATTGATTCGGATTAATTTCTGTCAAAGATTACTTAAGAATGAATGAATTAAATGTGTTTTCATTTTCTTTTCAATGGAATATTTCCTGAAAATTCAGGCAAAAATATATTAACTTTAAGTGGCTGATGTATCCATTTAAAATTAAAAATTAAACTACAAAATTCTGAGTACATATGAAAGATAACAAGGATTCTTTTTACCTCACGTCCCCTGTTGTGAACATAATGAAGGAATATTCTAACCTGACCCTTTAACAATTGAAACAACTTTGCCCAGCGACTGCATGCACTTGCATGAAATCTAAATAGCAAAATTCATTTCATCATATAACTTCCAAATAGATGGTTAAAACAATGAGAACCCACAGTAGAATTAATAATTTGCAGCGATCACTTTCACAAAGACTGCTTCAAAGTTGATAATATGGCAAACATGCTAGGTTATATACCAAGTAAAAGTAGATTTTCAGCAACAATTTTCCAATACAACGTATTCAACACGATAAAAATGAAAATAATGAATGAATGGAGAAGGGGATCTAACAAATTCTTCAGGTACTTATGTTGTGAAAATGAAAATCAACAATCAGCATATTTTTCTTATAAGAAAAGAAACCTACTTTACCCTTATTTTTTTTTACTTTTGAATAATCATTTTTGTATCTGTGATATCTAATACATGAAGTTTCAAGCACAGATTTATTCAATAACAAAACACTAAAATCCTAATGGAGAGTTATACAACTATAGCATCCTCTAATTGGCCATCAAGTAACGAAAAATCAATACAAAGCAACGACTTTCTGAAGATGTTGGCATTATGGAACAGTGCTGGCATCTAAGCCATTGCAAATTTTCTAGACGAATCAGGGTTAAGTTTGTTTTCACTTTCAGCATTCATTTTTATTACTTTCACACACATAGGAAAACTTCATGATTTTAAACAGTTCATCCATATATTAGGCTCTCCAATATAACCACAACTTTCATTAGTGCACTTGAGAAAAAAATGAAACAGCATCTGTATCCGAAGAAGACATGCCAACACTCATGATTTTCTTTCAAAAGAATGAGTCTGACTGTAGGTCTGAAGAAATTGTAGTGTAACTGTGACATCACCATGATTTTTTTTAAATCCTTTATTATAAGCGAACAATCGTGTTTTATAAAATACACATAAGGAAGAATGTAAGCCAAAGTTGTATTTTGTTCCTTAGGTGTTCCAGATACACTTTTTCTTGAAAATCTTTTTATAAATCATAACCTTAAAGGGGATACATGGTTTAAAATCTTAAGATGCTGTGCTTATAACATTTTTTATCCCTTAAAAAATCAGAATTTGTTGTGATATGCTTAAACTTTCAGTTCACTGGAGTGCTTGTCTTTATCTTAAATTACTTATTCAATTTTATTGAAAAGTTGTTTCAGAGTGCTCAATGAATTCCAGAGCAAGATTTATGAATAAATTAATTTATTAATAAATCCTAAATTACTTAATCAGGAAACAATATTTCTATACAAACTGATTACCATCAACAAATTTACTAGTAAGTCTACAATATCTTAATTTTCAGATTGATTTCGACTCATTTCTGTCAAAGATTACTTATGAATGAATGAAAGAGTAAAATCAATTTTGATTCTCTTAATGGACTATTTCCTGTAAGGATCAAGAATTCAATCATATATCAGATAAAATTTCAATCAAAAATAGATGAATTTTAAATGGCTGCCGTATCTAATTAAAATTAAAAATTAACCTGCAGGATTTTGAGAACATATGAAAGATAATAAAGATTCTTTTTACCTCACGTCCCTTGTTGTGAACACAATGAAAGAACAAACTAACCTGACACTTTAACAATCCAAACAACTTCACTCGGTGACTGAAGACACATGCAGGAACTCTAAATAACAAAATTCAATTCATTATAAAACTTCCACTTAGATAGTTAAAACAATGAAAACCATGCAACTTACACTTATGCAATAGTAATTCAACTGCAGCAGGATGATCAAAGGTACCACACGGAAGCAAATCAAAGGATGCCTAATATAAATGTAAAAAGAAAAATAAGAAATCCTATTTCACAGATATCGTTACCTTTCAAACATAAATAAATGATTTTGAGAATAAGTCAAGTTTGGGATATCCAAACTTGACTTATTCTCGAAATCATTTATTTAATAGGCTTGAGCAATATAACTTCTGCAAAGTATCCAGAGCTGACATGTTTTTATCCAATAATTCCAATCAAAATAACCTACTTCTTCATAGAGAATCACAAATAAAACCAATCAAATACATACAACATTATTGATAACTTAACATTAAGGCACAAAATTATCAAAATCCAATGCTTTCAGGTGTAATAATGACCTTATAATACAGACAAACTTAATATTTTGTTTAACATTCTACCATCTGTATACTTTAGACAGTGTGCATCCAGTTTTTATTTTAGAGAGTTTTATTTTTGGAATGTTTTGGATCGCTTTTGCGGTCGTCTTCATAACAGTGCGTCAGACCACCGAAAAAGCATTGTATTTTTTTACGATTAGTTTAAGGAGCAACCGTGGCAGTGCATTTGTTTTGCTCATTTCAATGTCGTTATTGGTTCGTAAGATTAAGAATATAAATTTGTTAGTTAATAGAGATTTCATTGAAAAGTAGTTAAAGATACATACAAGCGCAAGTAACATCAAGAAAACATTATGCCAACAAAGTGATTTATTAAATGCATTGTACTATTTGATCTTTAAAGTACTTTCTTTCTTTGATTTTCTTTGATTTTCTTTGATCTTTTTTTCGTCAAGTAAGATTGTTTCTGAATCATTAACCTTTTTCTTTTAGACAAGAAAAAACTAAAATACTATACGTGAATGAAGAAATTAGTCTTATGACTTTAAATTATGGAAGAACAATGTTCATTGTTGGTATCTAATCCTACCCTTCATGCATAGAAAATCCTTAGAAGGTATACAATTCATGACACATAAACAACGTTTGGTATAGTGGCTTTTGTTCGACTTGACACATGATTTCAATGAGAAGATAGTTTTCATTTGTTCAAGTTAAATCTTAATCCTTTTGTTGTTTAATCTTTTTGTTGGTTTTTCTCCCTGCTAAGGTATTGTGAAAGGTTTTATTATGGATATTTTTTACGTGTTTCAGATCTTCACAGCAAATACATTTTCTCTTGATAGTGAACACATAAAATGGTTTACCTGAGAGTTTTAATTTTTAGGGATGAGTAGGTATGAGTAGGTGTGTTTCCGTATTGACGTTAGATATATTTTAATCACAAGGAACCATTGTATTGCATCTCTGATTGAAGATGACAATTTTTGGATAATATCTTGCGAACCAATAAGGATAACTAGCAACTTTTAGGGTCCGCAATATTGGCAAAAAGCCCTGTGATGGGATCTTTGATCAACATATCATGGCAACAGTTGTTGAATAATGATCCCTTACATTTATTAGATGAGGTGGATACAATTTCTATGCATTATCCCATGATTTAAATCTACATTATATTTGTTGAGTGGTAATTTTCAAAATTAAAACCCATAAAAATGCTTTACACAGGATACTAGTCTAATATACTGATATACATTTGTGTTTCAAACTTTTCCTTTAGAGAGTGACTATTTTCTTTAAAAGCCCGCTTAGGTGAGAAAAACATTTTATTAGTTGTATTTTATCAGAGCCAGTGATACTTCTTTTCATTGCCTAAAAGAAAACTATCAAAATGCACTTTTTCGAATGGTTAACGAATTTAAAAATAAGATGTATTTATTATTGGATGGATTCTTTTAATTTACCTCTATTATTTCAATGTGAAATAATTTTTTCTTTGATGAAGATGAAGATGCAGATCACAGAAAAAGGAAGGCAGGTAATTCCATTATTCCCAAAACCTTCATTTAACAATAAAGTTTAGTACTTAAATGTCTATGTTCCTATTTAGAGGAAAAAGTTACAAAAAGATTTACTATATAAGTTTATAAGGAAAATGATTTAAACCTAAACATTAACTTATAGGGACATATCCTTGGTAATAATAAGAACTACAGTGTTTTTTGGAATGCAAAGAAGATGTTATTTATGATGCTCCAGGGCATCTTGATAACAAACCTTATATAGTTACTAGTATCCTTTGCAAAACTTTTCTATAGGCTTAAATTTTGAAAACAGAATGGTCAAATCCCATATTGAAGATGAACATTTAAATCATAATAGGATCGTATAGTATGGTTTCACTATGACCAACAATTACTGGGGGAGATTTCCGATCAAAGATCTTTGATGTCACAAACATATCCCCAAATATGTTGCCACCTCCAAAATGTTATTCCTACAGGTTCTTCTGATATTTCCTCGAAAATGTTGGATTCATTTGAGGATGCAAAAAAATGTCACATGGATGACAAACTTCTGCCGTCAGTGGGTACCAATTTCTCCCTTATCCATGGTTTTCAGCAATAATAAGAATACCTGGCCGATAACATTTAACTAAAATTTAACTAAAATAGTCTCTAAAATGTGACTCACTTTTATATATAAGATCCAAAATTGTTTTGTTATTAAAATTATCTAGTTATTGATTTTTGTTATTTTCCTCTTCTGTTTAATGTTAAAGTCTTAATTACATAAAATTCTGTGGTTTGTAATCATATCCTGAAACATCACATTTATCGATTTATCAGAAATTTTAACAGTTACAAAGTTTTTTCCTTTCTTGCACCTGTGGAAATAAGAAAAGTGTTATGATAGGATGTTTCGTAAACAAACAAACATATCTGACTCTTTTTATTAAATCATTTTATTCTATACTTTAACTCCCAAGTAGATTAATGATTGTAAGTATATTGCATTCATTTGTTCCTCATGTTTTGTTTTTGCAAAGATGTAAGCTAAGCTATGTAAGCTATATAAGCTTTTCTTCACTCCTAGGCATTGAAACCTTTCCTTTTAGGTAAGAAAAATGAAAAGGGACCAACTGCCATTAAATGTGACGATTCGAGGGAAAATCAATACAAGCGATAATAGCGCTCGCATCGAGAAGTAGCGCTAAATTTATCGCTAACATTGACGAACTTAGCGATAAATATAAGCAGCACAAAAAGCGATTTTTTGTTTAATTATTCAATAATAATTAATTTCTTGCTAATATATTCATCATAAATAATATTCATCTTTCCGTGTTTTTTATACGTTTTTCAATTATGGTTTTGAAGTTTACTTGTGTGTGTCAACACAACTTTCAAACAAACTTTCACATAAACTTCACGAAAAGCCGGAGGAAACAGGTGTTATTTTATTTAAACGAAGGTGAGTATTTCAAAAGAGAACTTTTGCAACGCGTCAAGCTGAAGTTAAAATGTTTTTATTTTTCCTGTACTACATTCATACTTCATCCTAATATTGAACCTAAAGACATTATCGATGCAGTGACAGAAGTCAATAATGGTCACTAAAAACGTTGTGATCAATTTAATTAAGGGTACATCTCCACCTAGTGCAAGTGAAATGTCTTTCGAAAGAATAATAATAAAAGTTTTGCTATCGAAAAAACTTTTAATGTAATGTGTCTTTATTGTACAAGTTTTCTCCCAAGTGCTTATAGAATGGCAATCGAACAATCTAGAAAAAATTATCGCAGATGGTTTCCACTTGTGGTTGCTTTCGAACTAACTCTGTATCTTTAATCTCCAACTGAATATAGGAACCAGTCAATTAAGTTCAATTTAATACACAAGCAGGTGCTACCTGTAAATGTTTCAAAATAATACATTACCAAATCGAATAACACAATATTTTAAATTGGCTTTCAGATTTGTGCTGAAAGTGCTGGAATAACAAATAAAATAAAAAGCGTTTCGGAAACTTTTTATTTCTCGAGAAATATGTCCGCTCGTCTGTTCAGTCATAACACAATGAACCAGAGTTTATCATGTCAAAACAAGCGAGTTTGTTTTGTATTTATTGCTATTTGGCGAAAAAATAATTAAATCACTGTTATTTGAGAACTTCATAAAACAACACATGATATGTGAAATTGTATAAACAAAAAACTTTTTGACGATAATAACGGTAACCTGTCCCCTTAGAGGATATTAATGATATTAACGATTTCACTTTCATCTCATTCGATATTCTGTCCGTTTCACATAATTAATTGAACCAACATTATTATACGAATAATTTATAAATCAAATACCTATCGCTAAAATTTAGCGCTTTTTCGTAAAGAGCGATATTTATAAGCGATAATAGTGATAATGATAAATCTACAAGCGCTAAATTTATCACTAATATCGTTACTACATTTGTAAATAAGAACAAATTAGCGCTAAAACCCATTGTTCTTTTAGCGCTATTAGCACTTTGTATAAAGCGCTATTATCGCTTGTAGTGATTTTCCCTCGAATCGTCACAAATAAGCAAAACTCATAGTTTAAAATCATTTCCAAGATACGTAAAGATATCAATAATAATAAGATATCAATGCAACGTAGAAATATCAATACGTAATAATATCAATAATCAAATAATAATAATATCAGCTTCAAGGTTAAGTGAACCTCAGATTTTATTTTTTTAATGCTAATTTGGATGAGAATCAAAAAGTAGTCAGTTGCTAGACCCTCTACATGCCTACATGAAACAGAAACAGAAAACAAAAATTTGTTGTTGTCATACAGAAAAGACAATGATTACTTACAAAATCAGAAGCAGCAGGTGCCAAGAGAAAAAACAGCTTCAGAATAACCATGATAGAGACATTCTCAACAGCCCATTAGGACAACATGGTTCGCACCAGTCAATTGAAACGTTCAGAAGAATATTCAAGACAGGCAAAGTGATCACCAATTGAAAATTCAGAAACAAGAATTGTACCATCGATCAGACCACCAGCCATATCCTATAAAAAATTTATAATTTTATGAAGTGGATAAGTGATAGGTTAACAATTAATAATCTATGAAACCTTAGCATTACTTACATTGATGTCACTACATCAATCAATGTCAGAACCAATGTTCTGAAAAGGAAGCTGGTGGCATTACGATCACATCTGGAACAAACCTTCCACCCCTGATCAGTCATGTCATCGTCATGTCAAATCAGATTCCACCTACAATTTTTGCAAGGTTTTCCGCAAATGAAAATGTTAGAAAAAGAACATGATTAATTCAAAATTAATTTCTTATTTAGCAAAGTCTTGAAAATATTTTCTGGAATCGCTGGCAAAAAAATTAAAAATTACTATGAATTTTTATACGTATAAATCAAGTTTTTGGTAATATTTTCGAGAATTGCTAGAAAAAATGAAGAGATATGGTCTCGAGTTTTGTAGACTGGGTGAGTCAAAAGAAGATATGGCTGTTTCACAAGAAATATCTTTAGGTTGAATTAATATGAACTGTTTTTTTATTTCTGATAAGAGGAACCTGTTAAGTTTATTTTGGTGTACAATTCTTCTAATTTGGTTGAGTAGAAAAAACGTTACGTGCAAAAAACTAGCAGCAGTCCTTGTAAAAATCTCCAAGAAATGGACAAAAAAGCAAAAGAAAGTATTCCTGCATGATTCTTTGATTAAATTTGATAATCCTAATGAAAAGGCTATGGTCATTGAAAGAAAAGACAAAATCTGTGTAATGACCTCCTTAACAAAATTTACCCTAGCAAACTGGAGACATCCCCAAACTCTTTGTTGTATGTGAGTTGCAGCATTTTCATACAAGACAGTCTTTATAAAAAGCTACCCCGAATAAAGTTTTGAGAAAATGTTGAAAAAAGTTTGAACTTTTTACTTAACGATTGGGAACAAGAAAAATAAGATTAAGCACATTTAAGTATGTATGTATTTGATTCCCTTCTGGTTTGCACTAAAAACAAGAATCTTGCTTTGAGACATTTTGATCGGCTGTTTTTGTCCATTTTTCGAAGATTTTTTACAAGGACCACATCCAGTTTTTTGTCCATAACTTTCTTCTCAACCAAATTAGAAAAATGATACACCAAAACATAAGGAAAAGGATTCCCTTATTCAGAAATAAAAAACCACAATTATTCGATCAAAAGACCTCTTTTGTGAAACACCAATAATTATTTTTTACTCAAAATAAGCGCTAGGAAAAAAAAATTAAACGCTTTTAGATTGGTCATAAATTCATCTCTGTTTAAAGCCTATGCTACGGCCAACTGAAACATTCTTTTTATTCCAACTATTCAGAAGTAAACATGAAAAAGGTCATTATGATTTGGAAGGAAAAAAAACATCTAGAAATTAAATTTTATCAACATCATAGCATTGACTTCAAACAGAAACAAATTTTCATTGTAGATTTTTTTTCTGGTGGAATCTGATTTAAGGGAATTTAGGAAACTAGATTGAATTAGTTTAAACAAAAGTGATATTATATCAAATAAATAAAGAAAAAAAAAGCTTTAAAATGAAGCAGAAGCTTTTCGTTAAAACAACATCATCAGTGCTATGTTACAAATTTTATGAAAAATGTACAAGGGAAAAATCTAAAAAGAGAAAGATGAGAAATCACAGTAAGAGCAACAGCAAAGTTATGATTATCATGATTTCATACATAATTTATGTCACTACATTGTGAAAAAGTCATAGAACTTTTATCTGAAGATTATTGTTCAAGCTTGGGGCGTTTGAGGGATATTAACGATGACTCCAAATTCTTCCGAGTTCCATTTTTCAAAAGCACACTCACCAATACTTTCCATGAAAATTTGTGCTACAAGTTCGCTTGCAGGCGAAGTGACGGGATATGGACAACTGTGAAATAATTATTCCTGAGAACTTTTTTGATTTACTAAAAAAGCATATGGTACTGGAATTTCCATATTGTCCAATAAATAAAGATGTTGCAAAAAGTATTCCTGAAATATTAAAGGACTTTACTAACAAAGAATATGACACAATGACAAAATGAAATGCGAAAAAGGTCAAACAGCTTTTTAAATTGACAAGCACGAACCCTCACCCTGCAAAATCTATAGTGGGGAATGTTCCTGTGGGGAATGTTCCTGTGGTGAAACACATCAGTGAAACTGTGCAAAAGAAGTGTGATGGAGGAGCATAATCCACTAGCTAGTGTCAGAGCCTTCAAAACACCTGTAGGCAAACATGCAGCATTAATTTGCATGGAAAGTATTGATGAGTTCGCATTTGAACAACAGAACTTGGAAGAATTTGAAGGCATGGTTTATTACCCCTCAAATGCCCAAGCTTGAACAATAATCTCGAGACAAAAATTATGATGATTATGATAATTATTATTATGCCATTTTACCCATGAAGATCACTGTGATCTTTCATTTTTCTCATTTTAGATTTTTACTTGTACATTTTCATATACTTTGCAACATAGCACTGACAATGTTGTTTTAATGAAAAGCTTTGTCTTCATTTTAAAACTTGTTTTTAATTTATTTATTTGATATCTTGATACTGGCAAATTTAATCACTAAGTGTTATTGTTATGACATAACATAGCTACTATTCGATTTTACTTGACACTTACCTACTACCTTGAGCTCAAACTTTTATTAACTTACTTATGATTGATTGAAAAACAAAAGAAAAAATCAAATAACAGCTAACGTTTTCACTGATTATTTTTGACAAAGGATGATTAAGCACAATTTGCAAGAATAAAAACTGTCTATCAAAAAGTCAAATTCAAAATTCAAATTAAAAGAACAAAAAGGCCTTTACATTTGCTTTACAATTTCATCTTCATTCACTTTTACAACAGACTGACTGAAATAGCTACTTCAATTTCCAATAGTCATCTAACACTCCAGATTGAAAACGTCTATGGAATACTTGTCTAATTCACATTCCCTATTATTATCACTATCAACAAAAAACATATTTGTTACAGGAAATACTTTAAGGTGTGGAACTACATAACTACACTTCAATGAAAAGAAATTTACATGATTTCAACAAATTCCTCTATTTTCATGTGATATAAAGATATTTCTTGCCCATAACTACTAAAATTCTTGGATTCCAGGTTATGATTTACTTGAAATTTGACATGTAGCGAATATCATTTAACTTCAACAACTGAGACATGCTTTTGACTAAACCATCAACTAAATCAACACTTTTAACTAAAATTATATATGGGGTGAGTCAAAAGGTGTTTCATGAAGACTGGATAATTATGAAAGATAATTTTTGTTAGTTCTGAATTTGGAATCTTTTAAGTATATTTAGCTGTATCATTCTTGTAATTTGGTTAAGTAGAAAAGAATTATTGACAAAAAAAATAGATTGAATTAGTAAAAATCTTTCAAAAATGGAAAGAAAAGCTGAGCAATGTTTTAAAAACATTTCTACAAGTAGAAATAGGTATGTTGGGCCAGTGGTTATTCCATTGTCTTATCATCTCTTATTCACCATTATTCACTCCAGCAAACTTGATACATACCCAAATGTGAGGTGAGTCTCGCATTTCTCAATATTTTTATAATTGTTACAAGAAGTCTTTATAAAATGTATAAAGTGTTAAAAAATGTTGAACAAAGTCTAAACCTTTTACTTCATTTTACTTTGGAATAACAAAAATTAGTGTTAGCACATTTAAGTATGTATGCGTTTTCTTCCCATATTAGTTGTACTAAAAACATAAATCATATTTGGAGATCTTTTTTCTCGACCATTTTGCTTATTTTTTGAAAATTTTTGCAAGGACCATTTCCAGTTATTTTTCTTATCAACCAAATTCAAAGAATATTACATCAAAATATACTTACTCTAATCAGAAATAAAAAAATCTTTTTTAATTATTCAATCTAAAGATATTTTTTGTAAAAAACCAGTACTGACTTACTCACTATAAAAAATAATTTCTATGCTAGTTATGCCACAACAATAAAATGATGAACAAACTTTTACATCCTTGCCAATACGAGATAAACACAAGAGTCTCCTTAATTCCCTTTCAACGTTACCAGTTAGTGCCTGTCATTAGTCCTTAATTGTAATGTTAGTTATTGTTAAAAAGATTGCAGAATGATTCGAAGACATTGCAGCTTGAAGAACCTGTCCAGTTCCAGCCTCTGCAATTCAAATGTATATTGTCCGTCAGTCATTTGTTTGTCACTTACGTCAGTCTTTCAGTTATTGTTATCTCCTTGATGTTGCGGATCAAAGAGCAGCCTAACTAGGTGCTCAAATGCCCGCAAGACAAGGAGAAATTGTCGTCGTTCTTGGAGCGCTTGCTCGCTGTAGGTTTCCAGATGATCCAAATCAGATCGTAGCCTTCTTTGGTAGCTTTCTTGTTGCCAAAGTTCCACTTGACAATCAGTTGCCCGTCTCTCACATTCCTCTAAACGTGTCAAGAGACGAGCACGTTCCTGGTTGCCCTGCTGTATCTGTTGATTCATGTCTCCATTTGTTGTCAAACTTCCACTATTTCTCCTCCTAGTTTCCCGCATTTCACGTCGACATGCATCCAGTTGACGTTCCAACCGTGAAACAGTAGCCTGTATTTCCCGCTGCTGTTCATATCTTTCCTGCAACTGCAAAAATTGTTCCTTCTCTTTCTTGGTTTCTTCCTGCAGTTGCAGGACATTTTGCAGTAGTTCCTGCATCTGTGTCTGCTGTTGTTGTTGTTGTTGCTGATGTTGTTGTTGATGCTGTTGCAGCATCTGCAATTGCTGCTGATGCTGTTGTTGTTGTTGCTGTTGCTGTTGTTGTTGCCGTTGTTGTTGTTCCAGCTGTTGTTGCTGTTTTTGTTGCTGTTCTTGCAGTTGTTGTTGTTGTTCTTGCAGTTGTTGTTGTTGATGCTGCAGTTGTTGTTGTTGCTGCTCATGTAGCTGCTCATGTTGTTGCACCATTTGCAAATGTTTCTGCTGTTGTTCTTGCAGTTGTTGTTGTTTTTCTTGCAACTGTTGTTGTTGTTGCTGTTGCAGTTGTTGTTGTTGTTCTTGCAATTGTTGTTGTTGTTGCAGTTGTTGTTGTTGTTGTTGCAGTTGTTGTTGTTGATGCTGAAGTTGTTGTTGTTGATGCTGCAGTTGTTGTTGTTGTTGCTGCAGTTGTTGTTGTTGTTGCTGCAGTTGTTGTTGTTGTTGTTGCTGCAGTTGATGCAGACACTGTTGTTGCTGCTCATGTAGCTGCTCATGTTGCTGCACCATTTGCAAATGTTTCTGCTGTTGTTCTTGCAGTTGTTGTTGTTGTTCTTGCAATCGTTGTTGCAGTTGTTGTTGTTGTTGCTGTTGTCGTTGCTGTTGCTGCTGTTGTTGTTCTTTAATTTCCTGCAGTTGCTGCTGCAGCATCTGCAGAATTTGTTGTTGATGTTGCTGCTCTTGTTGTTGTTGATGCTGCAATTGTTGTTGTTGTTGTTGCTGTTGTTCTTGCAATTGATGCTGCTGTTGCTGTTGTTCTTGCAGTTGATGCTGCTGCTGTTGTTGCTGTTGTTGTTGTTGTTGTTGTTGTTGTTGCAGTTGTTGTTGTTGTTGCTGTTGTGCTTGCAATTGATGCTGCTGTTGCTGTTGTTCAGGCAGTTGATGCTGCTGCTGTTGCTGTTGTTGTTGTTGTTGTGGTGGTTGCAGTTGTTGTTGCTGTTGTTCTTGCAATTGATGCTGCTGTTGCTCTTGCAATTGATGCTGCTGTTGTTGTTGTTCTTCCAGTTGATGCTGTTGCTGTTGTTGTTGTTGTGGTTGCAGTTGTTGTTGCTGTTGTTCTTGCAATTGATGCTGTTGTTGTTGTTGTTGTTGTTGCAGTTGTTGTTGTTGTTGCTGTTGTTCTTGCAATTGATGCTGCTGTTGTTGTTGTTCTTGCAGTTGATGTTGCTGCTGTTGTTGCTGTTGTTCTTGCATTTGCTGTTGTTCTTGCAGTTGATGTTGTTCTTGTAGAGGATTTTGTTGTTGATGTTGTTGTGGTTGTTGCTGCTCTTGTTGTTGTTGTTGTTGTTGTTGTTGTTGTTGTTGTTGTTGTTGTTGTTGTTGTGGCAGGTGGTTATTTTCATCATCAAATGCATTCTGAAGAAATAATTCATTGGTTAAGATTAGATTTCATTACTATTTCATTACTTAATCAGTTTTGCAGAAACGCAAAGGTCCATGTTAACTGGAAGCTTTCGAAGGAATTTCAACTATGATTGCACAAGCATCTATGACAAATCGTGAATTTAAACTCCCATCTACCTTAAAGTTGCATACAAAAAAGCATTAATTGTCACAAGCAGCCTAAACTGATAAAAGTCAAGTATATTAAATATCAGGAGACTTTTCTTTTATTTCTTTTGACAATCTTTATACAGGATATTCATTTCAGTTCTATATAGGTGTCTACAAAGTATATACATAACAAAAACTGTTCTACCAATGTGTACCAATGCGTCCCATGTAGGTAACAAATTTAGAATGTTGGAAAAAAGTATGAAAAAAAAACTTAAATTAGACCTGGAAATATTTCTCACATAACGCAATTTAGAGAAATGCTTTTGCACCCATAAAAACCAGTAAAATATAGAAATTGAAGGAATAAGGAGCAACTTTCCTCAAAGGTCATCATTCATTCAATGACAAGTACAGATTTTAGTGCTCAGTACTTATTCAAAGCATGAAACTTTTAGTTTATATTCACACTTTATCAGCCACAGTTCGGTATTTAATTTTAGCCTAGAGTAAAGCCTAGTCTTCAGTGAAGGAGTGTGATTTTTTAAGTCAGTGATGTTGAGCAGTGGAGGATTTTTGCTTTGTCTGCTACCTTTTTAAAATGATTCCAGAGAAAATGTTAAATGATGGAAATAAATTATTTTATTTCACTGTTTTCCTAAGAGTTTCGTAAAAGTCTTTTATAAAAACATCATGCATAGTTTTTTAAATTAGGGAAGAAGAAAATGATATGTATTTTTAATAAAACGAAAAATTAAACAATATGTTCATAGTGTTATCTGAAATAATATCGTAAGTTCCAAATGAAAAAAACATTTTTAAAGTGAAAATATAAATCCATAACAAAATCACCACATAGATGAAAGTAGAAATTTTTGTTTTGGCTTAAGTAATTTACAAACTGTTATGCTGGAAAGCGGTTTCATATATGTTTGTTGTTTTTAAGTGGACAGTATGCATATATTAATTTTTACGAATTTAGATATGATATACAGTATCAAGACAGTACATGTGATTACCAAATTCATCCATAGTTAATGTCATTGGATTAAATTACTATCCCGGGAAGCATATTCAACCACATTCATGTGTCTCAATCCTGTGTATTAAAATATTATGCATAATTTTCTGAACGTTTTTTGCATATATGTTATCAAGATTGTACTAGCAGTATTTGAAACGAACTCTTTGAATTAACATAACTGATTGTTCTCCACATAAAAAGGGTTTCCTTTATTCGTAGCTGGCTCTTCATGAGTACGGACATAATCTGACTAAATAGCATACCGTATTTCCTCTAATAAACACTGCCTTATGATAAATGCAGGACTTGTAGCCAACCATTTGTAGCAAACGCCATCCCAGGGCCTTAACTGGCATTACAGGTGATCGCCGAACGGCCCCATCCCAAACCAAAATAGATACCCTTTTAACAGTTGGTAATTCACAATTTTTTAGTACACGACCTTGAAAGGAAATTACAGCGCATTAGCAATGTAGAGTAACAAAGAAACAGTGAATTAACAATATAGAATAACTAAGAAACGGTTAAAACTACTTTTATCAATATCAAGTTATCAACAATTCCTTGATTTGATTTATTATACAACACTATTAAACTAAACCAAAGCAGTTTTATGTATCATTCACGAATACACTGCGCTAGCAGAGAACGGCGATAGTGATATTGCTCTTCCTTGACATTTTTCTTAACATATCTTTTCTGTAAAACATTTTCACACAATCCTTACTGTCCTTCTTAAGAATAAGGAAACATTATTGTTTAAGTTTGCTTCTGTCTAATTTTTCATTTTCTAATAAATACCACCCTCTACTAAACGCTGCATCCAAAAACTGGACATTTATTAGAGGAAATACAGTAATTGTCACTTCAAAAAAATTCATGCATTTGCAGGCAACTAAAACATTTAAATTAGTTTGTTTAAATATCAAAACAAGTCTTTGATCGTGAAACAACGTAAAAATTACGAAAGAAAGCAAATTTGTCAAACTTTTCCCGAATTACAAACTTACAAGTGTATGATAGTTGTTTATCAAACTTCTTGCCCAACTCTAGCAATGTTACCTTTTATTATTCATCTATGTTTTGCTGATTTAGCAGTTTTCGCTCAAATCCATAGTTTATAAACCCATAAGGGCTTGTCTAGCAGTGTGGATTGTTCTATATTGGTTGGAAAAAGTCCCGATTATTCATCAAAATTATTTAGTTACTTTTCTCTATTTAATGTAAAAGATTCTTTCTTTGTGCAGTATGTGTGACAGGCCATTCAAAATTAATCAAAAAGCAATTTTCTGTGATGTGTTTAAAAGGTGGTCCCACTTGAAATTCAAGGCTGTTTCTTGTAGGAGTGCAATAAAAATAATGCTGAAGTCGCAATAGCAACAACTTCTTCTGAACCAACGAAATACCCTTACTTTATTTTATTTAAGTCATTTGTTATCAAAATTGGAATAAGCACCCTGGTTCCAATAAAGAACCCAGATCCAAAACTGAAACTATATTGAGTAAAACATGGTTTTGGATTGAACATATATTTTAGCATAATAAAAAAAACTTAATAACGCAGGGTTAATTATTTTGATCACAAAGTGAGAGTATTAATTAAGCTTCTTTTGAAGTGGCTTGAGTAGGACACAAGCAATTCTTTTGTCAGCATTCAGTGAAAAGACAAACCGTATTAGTGATTTTTGTCATTTTTTTATTAACCGCCCAGGACTCAATTAAGTGCCGCATCCATGTAAGCACCCACCATAAAAGTTTAAAAAAGGTACAAGCGCCCAAGCACATAATTGGTCATTTACAGTTTTTTAAGATTAAAATTGATTTTAAAAACCACTTTTCAAATTCTAATGAATTGCTTCTTCAACTCTAATAAATCGCTTTTCCGATTCTTTTGAATACACTTTTTGCAGCTTCAAATTGATTTTAAAAAAAATTAGTTACAAGTATCTGAGGCGTAGCTAGCGCTTAATAAAATTGTGGAGGAGAGCTTAGCCATTTAAAAGACAAAAGAAAAACATGATAATAAACTTCATTACCACTTAACAATGAAAAGAAATATCATATATTAGATTCCTCCACTTTTTTTATTGACCCTGAACACAACTAAGGGTAAGGAAGTTAAGGAAGAAAACAAAATTAATCTCATTGTACCTTAAGGGAATTAATTTTCGCGGGAATTAATTTTCGCGGTTTTCGCGGTTTTTTGCCGAATCCGCGAAAATTAATTCCCGCGAAAAATTTGTATTGTCCTAAACCGCGAAAATCAGTTCCCGCGAAATTAATGAAAAATTTCGGTCCGCAAAAGTAAATTCCCGCCAAATTTTCTCGCTTTTTTGGAAAACGAAATTATCCTTGCTCTGGGGAAATTTCTAGGGATAAACAGTTGAAAATATATAAATTACTGTAGAAAATATCTTTGATCAGTATATAACATTTTACAAGACGATATGAACGAGGACTTGTAACGTCTCATTGTACATTTACAACATTTCCAAAGTCACTTTGTCGTTTATATGACTATTTTTTCTACTTCCTTTCCATTTTATTGCCATTTTTTCGTAAAAATAAGGAAACAGCCGCAAAAATGAAATCCCGCGAAATTTTCTATTTCCCTTCAACCGTGAAAATAAGTTCCCGCGAAATTTTCATCAGAGATAAAACCGCGAAAATCCGCGAAAATTAATTCCCATTTTTTCCGCGAAATTTAAAAAAAATAAAATCCGCGAAAATAAGTTCCTGCGAAAATTAATGCCCTTAAGGTATTAGTTACCCAAAGAGATTGGATTAGGAGTTCAAAATGGGTCCACTGATATGTATGTTTTCATTATAGCTGGGTGTTACCAAAAAATCCAAGCTTTTGTTTCTCCACTATTGCTACCTCAGCTTATGCATGTCTGATTTTTTCTTTCTCTTTATTTTTTTTTAACTTTCAAATTCAAATTGGCAATGTCATTAAGTTTGTGCTTTTAATACTACAATGTCTATGTCTATTTCTTTTGTTGTTTTATTTTATTTTATTTTATCCCTTCTACTTCGTCGTAGTATTTTAAGGTTTTCTGCAACATTATTCATTTGAGATATTTTATGTTTAAACAATCAAAACAAAAAATATAACAAAGAAATATATCTCAGTTTACGCAATTTGCAGAATTGAAAGTTCGTTAAATAGTCACATTACCTTCATAAACACTAAATCCGGGATCTTAGCTTGCTCTTATAGTTTCTCTGGCAGATAAAAACGTGATGTTGAAAGTTGGTAAACATTTGTTTACTTTTGTAAGCTTGTATTTCGGTGTTCAGTAAGCCATTATAGCTATTTTACGTGTGATACTAGAAAAATGTATTTCTTTATGAGATTTGGCATTTTTACGACACATTTACAAATTTTGCCTTTTTTTACCTGTGAGTATGGTTGTTGCAATGACTTGAAACTTTTTCACAGTTATTTAAATATTAATTTTGATATTAATATTTTAACTGGATATCTAGTATAATCAATCATTTTCAACAAAACAATAGGCATAATTCGACAGTTACTGTTCCTTGAAATCCCCATAAATGAAAGAGTATTCATGACTGAAATTTAATAAATATAATTCAGCAGATAGACAAAAGTGAAAATAGTAATAATTAATGACTTACGTTTCCAAATATGCCACGCCTATAACAGAAATAAATGTTACGTTAAGATATCAATGTGTTTAACAGAACAGATAAATGAGTATTTTATTTAGAAGTCTCTTTATATATTTTTTGCAAAAAATGATATTCCAAATATATCAGGTTTATCATAAGAAATAAGTGTCAACAAAGAAAACAAACAAATATATTTTAATATAATGTAACCGCATTTTCTTGATTTTATACAGTTTTTCAGCCTGCATAATTCATATAGAAGTTATTTGTTTTATTTCTAATCTGATATTTTGGTGTACTGGAATAAGGTATCAGGGAAAATCCTATATTGAGTCAAAAGTGGATGAGTTCATCACAAGAATAGTTAAACCGTTTTTATCATCTTTTATTGAGGAAATTGAGGTAGCTTTTGAAAACCCCATTCATCTGAAATAGCTTTCAGCACTAGATCACGACATTTCCTAGCACCACAGAAGCACTTGCTGATAATAGAATGGAAGAAGTAGATGTGCTGGCATCTTATTACAGTAAACCAGCACCAATTTACAATGGCATCAACTCTCTGATGATTGATAGGGTTCCCTTAAAACACCAGTACTCTGCCTTTAAATGATCAACATTTAAGTCCTGTGTTTAATGGGAGACGAAGCAAAGAAATGATGAAGTCAATTTGAAGCAACATATGAACTATGTGAAAATGATAAATCTCAAGTTTATTCATTTGAAGTCATGTTACCTCTACGAATGTCAAATACTACGCCAATCTGACATCCAGCAATCAGGGCCATGTTAACATTAGCTGCACTGATTCCACCATCTACAGCTGAAGTTGAGCAATCATTCACCCCCATGAAACTTATTTGTACACACCTGCGGAATAGACTTTTGCAACAAAATCTAAGTCATTGTATGAGCATATGTAAGTTCCAGAGAATGAGCAACAAGGATTCCAAATACGGCATGCAACTTTGGCTTCAAGCCGATGGTACAGAGACCGAACAAAGAAAAATCACCTGTCGCTTGGTTTCAAAGGATTAGCTCCATGAATATCTTTCCCATTGTAAATGGTTTAAATTTTAAAAAAGTCGTTTTTCCTTAGTGTGCGAGAAATATTCATGATGTAATAAAACCTGGAATTGGAACTCAATCTTCCTCTTACAAAATGGTAGTAACCAAAACTGCTTGGAAAAATCCCTGTCTGTGTATTTATCACAATTGATCGAGCTGAAGGATAAGGATGGACAATCATGGGGAGTGGTACAACAGGGAAATTTTAGCTTAAACAAATCTTCAGTGCCATTTTCCGCATTAGGAGCAGACCATGCTTTCGAGCAACAAAACAGCACCATGAAAGTCCTTCTGGCGCCAGAGGTATAGCCAACAGCCAAGCAGCCCTTGATGAATTTTTAATGACAGCAGAAGAAATTTCTGTTCTATTGGATGATTTTGCTGACTACGATCTTAGTCATTCCAGCAACACAAAATAGAACTAATTTCATGTGGTTGCAAGACAAGCTGTTAAACAGATCGATGCAGATGTAGGAAAAACGAACTTCTGTGTACAAAAATGCATTGATATGGTGAAGATTGTGAAATTATAGTTTGTGAATTGGAGAAAACTGATTCGTCTGACTTGGACGTTGTTGATGACTAATTATTATTTCAAATTTTAAAACTCATCAAAATAAGGGAGATACACAGACATGATGCTAATAAACAGTATATTTGCCACAAAACAAATATTTTCGTGAACATTGAATAATCTGTAGGGTCTAAAACAACAAATTTGAGAACAATACAGAAACTACAGACCAGGTTTTTAAACTTTTTCTGATGAATAGTTTACTCTGAAACTTTCAGGGCTTGTTAACAAAACAACGAAACGTAAAACCCGTGGAATGACCGCTGGCCCGATTCGAGTGAAAAAGCCTGAAACCATGTCTGATATCTGGGATTTAAAATAGAGTGAAAAGAACAATAGATTTGGCAGCCATTTCCCTAAAATCAAAACAATTTGACATTTTTAAGATACAACTAGTGTGACAGTGAATAAGAAACCCCAGTTCAAATTGGAAAAAGATTGAGTTCATAAAGCAATCTAAATCATTATAGTAAAACTTAATTTAATTCAAAACTATACAACAAAAAATATACAACACATTCACTCAAATACTTATGAATGCACCATTAATGTCTCTACATAAAACTAATTATAGAAATAACAGGACATGAGGCCTAAAAGTTAGTGATTTCAGCAAAGTTGAAAAATGTTGCACTGTGAAGCAAAATTGAAAAACATTTTTGCAGCAGGAAGGTCAATATAGTGGCAGCAATTCAGAGAATAAGACATTCCAGTTAAAAAAGCAGACAGGCACCATCTCAAAATAGAATGCATATAGCAGCATCATTACAACAACACTTAATTCAATAAAGTCTTTACCAAAGAAATTAAAGATACGAAGCATTCACTCAAATATTTAATAATGCCTTATTCGTATGTACCTGAATATTTAAAATTAACTTAATTTAAAAAAGACTTTCATGTATGAAAGAACTAAAAAAATAGAATTAAATGATTTCATATAGGGAATTTGTTAATTAAAATACTGAGTAAATAGACATTCCATATTTCAAGTGATAATTAGGGTTTATAAACATTATGCATCCATTACTTGATAATAAGTGCATAACAACCAACACAGAATATCGTTGATTAATTCAATTTTTAGTACCATAGAAAGCACCTTCACAGAAGTAACTAAAATGTCTTATTACACTTTGAGATGTTGTCTGTTTGGGTGACTGTATTATAGATTTCTATTTATCACTTCTATTTTGACTAGGTTTCCCCTTTATTTTTTAGCAGACGACCTAAAAGACATTTTCTAAGGTAGTATCTATATATTAATAGCCGATTCTCTGTCTGTCTGTCTGTCTGTCTGTCTGTTTGTTTGTTTGTAAGTCACGCAAAATGGTAGATTGAGTTGTGAGCGAAATTATTTCTTTTTTTGTGTGCGACGTGAGTTCGAAGCAAATACATTGCAACCCCAATCAAACGTGACTTTTTTTGGCTGATGAACTAATAGGAATAACGTTTTGTTTTTATTATTACTGTTAGTTTTATATTCCACGTTGACTTGGCTTTGAAAACAGTACATCAACTAAATACAAAGAAACTAACTGATTAAACAGTTTGGACAAAAAGCAGCAGTGGCAGAACGTGGCAGCATGTTCGGTTTGTCACTAACTCTTGCCTGACTGTCTGAGACGGGTGAACTTTCTTTTTGAGCAATCAAAATGTTTAAAAACCGATAGGTAAAAAAAGAGTATCATAAAACAAAATGTTTTTTTTTTTTGCTTTTGTCGTAATAGTTGTCTTAATTTCTTTTAATCGATTTCTTTTAATCTATTTTAATCTGATCGAACGTTTTTTTTTATTCTCTTTATTCATTTAGCACGTGCATTTTTTCTCTCCTCCCGTGTGAACGTTTTAAGAAGAGAAACCATTTTCGACCTGTTTGATAGCACCCATGTTTGAGCGCGTAACTTTTTTAAAAAAGCTTTTTTACAGTGGAAGTTCTTCTTCCTACGTTTTGAGTGTATTGTTGTACTGATCAACGATTGGTTTTAAAAAATAAATAAGTCACACATACTTTAAACGTACAAACTTTCGCGGACAGAAACTTTCGCGGATTTCGCGGATTTTAGTCCAATCCACGAAAGTTTGTCCCGCGAAAAATTCTGAATTGCTCGATCCGCGAAAGTTTATGTCCGCGAAATGTTTCAAAATAGGCCATCCGCGAAAGTTAATGTCGACGAAAAATTCCAAAAACAGGGCATATCCTCAAAAATTTGGCCATGGATTTTTACAACGAAATGTCAACAACTAAAGGTGTTGACATCATTAGAAGTGGTTGGGACTCTTCAGGGATAACGGATGCCATTAAACTTGGTACTGAAAAGCTCCCCTCTATCGACCCATTTGAAGAGCTTGACCCAATGGTTACTAATGATGAAGACGCTTTTGAAGTGAACGTCTTACGCATGACAGCCATTGCATGTTTAAGTGGTGATGACCTTGCCATTCTAGGCCCAAACGATAAAAGTGACGATGAGAGTGATGATGAAGAATGGATAGCTACATCGTACGATAACTGTGGTGCTTTTGACATGTTTGATGAAGAGGAACTTTGAAGAACCTTAACTTTCTTGATATTTACTTACTGACTTTGATGGCATTTGATAAGCACTTATATTATACTGTACTGCTATATTAAATTATATTGTACTGCTTTACAAGTGTTTTGTTGTATTTTTTAATTTCTTTCATTTCGTATCACGAAAATCAAAAAATATTGTTTTCCTCTTTGAGGAATAGTTAATAGTGACCCGATCCGCGAAAGTTTATACACGCGAAATATTTCAAAATTTGCTCTCCGCGAAAGTTTATGCACGCGAAAAAAACTTGAACTGCTCATCCGCGAAAGTTTATGTCCGCTAAATAAAAAAAATTCGCGGATGGCTTCATCCGCGAAAGTTTCTGTCCGCGAAAGTTTGTACGTTTAAATGAAAAGCCTGAAAAATAGTTAATGTAACACTGATGTAACACTGACTGCACACCAGAGGTTGTGACTTCGAATCTTTTCCAAGTTGTATGAGCCGTTTATAAAGTAATTTGCCGTTTATTGATACAGTGATACACAGAGCAGGTGGATATGGGGGCGGCGAGCGACGCCGCCTTGGCGGCTAGTCTATATATTAATAGCCAATTCTCCGTCTGTCACGCAAAATGGTAGATTTAGTTGTGAAAGTAATTATTTCATTTTATTTTGTGCGACGTCAATGTGAAACCATTGTATTGAGACCCAAATCGAATACAACGTTTAGGAAAAGTTATCTCAGTAGCCAATAGGGATTACTGACGTTTTTTGGGGTCCGCGATACAGGCGATGGGGTGACGAAAAATTTGGGTCTAATTTTTTGGGGGGACGGGTCTGTGACGTCATGGAAATCTTTGAATGATGATATCTCTGTAACGGTTGATCGTAGCGGAACGATCCCATACATTTTTTTGATCAGTTTTTCGAGCTCTACAACAAGGGCACACTTATTATTGCCAATTCCTTAATTTTATTTTTCGTGAAGTCAACCCAGGCTGAACATGGGCGGCGAGCGACGCCGCCTTGCGGCTAGTTAGATATATTTATGTATGTGAATGCGAAAAATTTATAACAGATCCATCAGAATATGGCATTATCTCATAATTAAGGTCATATTATCTTTTCTAAAAAAAACCCTCAATTTTTGCTATTGCATCGCCATTTTGAAAATCATGGTCATTCCATGGGTTTTATATTTTGCTGTTAACATCAACAAAATGTTGTGGTCTTACATTTACAATGTATTTTACAGACTGAAACATGAAAATTTGTCTGTAAATTACACACAATTGAACATAGAATACTGATTTTTTATAAAAAATAGAGTTTGCTAAGATTAAATATTGCAGGAATTTCCAACGTTCTATGATGCTTATAAAGATATTCAACAAAAAATAACTGATTTATGACATCATTTCACTCTGGTCTGTGAATTGTGCAAAACTGGTAAAAAAATGTATACAATTCAAAAGAACTGATATACCCTAAAGTTTTCGAAAATGTATAATTTTTGCTTTGGGTGATGACTTAAAAGATTGTGATATGTTAGGTGACCCTTCAGTTGTGTGCATACGAAAAGCTCAATAACTTTGCTGGTGATGGGGATAAAGAAATAGGCTGGTAGTTTGAGCAGTCCCTTTTCGAAACTGTTTGGAAATGCAGGAAACACATGCAGATTTCCTGTTCAAAGGAAATTTACCAGTTTGCACCCTTGCTGTCTGAACATTGTAAAGTCCTTTGATGGATGCAGATTTATTTTGAGGTCACAAGCACTGATGTTATCGAGACTATGAGCTTTGACAAACTTCACAGCTTTCTTGAATGACTTTTTGAATAGTTCATAATCAGGCCTTATATCTGAAATAATGGGGGTGACTCAGTAGATTTGGCAGGATACATCAAGTTCTTCGTTTGGTGTTCCAGCAGCTTTTTTCCAATATATGTGACATTCCCGAGGAGTTTGATAACAAATGATATAAAAATGTATATAAAAAATAAAAATAAAAAATATCGTAAATAAAACAATGGAATTAACATGAATATGTTACAATATTATGGTTAATTTATTTTAGTTAATAGCGTTATTATCATTAATATTGTAATTATCATTAGAAAATAACTATATTTTCAATATTTTTGTGAATAACTTCTAAACAAGTACTAAACAAGTCATATTTGTGGCAAGGAAACCATTTTGTGTAATATTAATCTTTCTTACATTTACGTCTTCTTATGTTTCTTCCTTACTGGAATGGTTCACCGAATAATCAGAGCATGCAGTACATGGCAAAACATCCACAAAAGTTTAGAGAAGGCTAAAAAGATATTACATGATAACCAATATCCATCAGTATTCTATGATCCAATCATCAAACAAACGTTGCTAAAATTGTTTCAAACTACACCAAAAGAACCTGAGAAAAAAACAGAAAAATCAGAGGAAGAGAAAACGATGATATTCATTCAGTACCGAGGGAAGCTTACTGATCGATTCCAGAAAGCACTTATAAAGTTAAAAGCCCCTTGTCAAGTTATTTTAACATTGTGAAAGCTGAAAACCGTGCTACCATCATTAAAAGAACCTGTTGATATGTCCTTTAGAAGTGGAGTGGTGTATGAAATTTGTTGTCCGCGATGTTCATCGCGCTATGTCGGTCAATCGTGTCGGCATCTCATCACCCGCATTAAGGAGCATGCAAGAGTTTCAGGTCCAGTCGGCTCACACTTTTGGTCCTGTTTCCATGGAAACAGTTAAACACTCAAAGTCCCAAAGGCAATTATTGATTTTGGAAGCTCTATTTATTAAAGAGATTAAACCGTCATTAAACACAAAAGACGAGTTCAAAAGCCATACTCTGTTATCAAAATTTTAATAAAAAACTTTTGTTTTTATTTCAATTTAGTGAACGTATGTTG
Organism: Turritopsis dohrnii; assembly: GCA_027922465.2. Lineage (NCBI taxonomy): Eukaryota > Metazoa > Cnidaria > Hydrozoa > Anthoathecata > Oceaniidae > Turritopsis > Turritopsis dohrnii. The sequence goes on from BQMF02000839.1 coordinate 34,855, forward strand.
CATATATGTGAATACTTTGTTTTTAAATCTGTATTAACCGGTTTTATTACCAGTTTAGAATTTACCTGATGATGACTTGAATAAAGTCGAAATATATCGTTAAACAAAATTGTTGGTCATTGAACTTTACTTGTTGCCACAATGTTTTTGTGTTACAAACCATGGTTATTTTAGAACTTCATAAAACAACACAATGTGAAATGTATAAACAAACAACTTGAACGAAACTTATAATAATGGTAAGCTATGCTTTGTGAGGGTATCAACGTTAATATCGTTGGTTATCAAAATTCCCTGGAATGTCACATATTTGAAAAGTTCTGACTTTTTCTTGTTTTCAGTGTTAATTTGGAAAACTGAAAAACTTTATTTTTTAAAAGTGTTTGTTATCTAGCGTTTCTCATTTATTCTTTTTTTTTCAGAGCTTAATCAATTTTAGGTGAATAAATATGTTTTTGAATTTTATATAAAAATACTGACATATAATATACTATTCTAGTCAGTAAAAGTAAAAGTCAGTAAAGGGGCAATCCCCACACAAAACTGGGCACTCTCACGGATCCCAGAAGAGGGGGCTCTACCCTTTCTTTTATAGATACATACTAAACAATAACAAAAATGGCTGATGATCCATATGAGATTTTGGCACAGGACATATCAAATGAAAATTAGGACTACGTATTGCACACCTGAACGTAACGGATTGAAGGCGAAACTTTCCGAATCTCTACTCTGCTACACACAGTTAATTTCGATATTCTTGCATTGAGTGAATCCCATCTATCACATAGTATATCAGATAGTGAAATCGACATTGAAGGCTACTGTTCGAAACGAAATGACAGAAACGATAGACGAAAACGAGGTGGTACTATGATATACTATAAAGAACACTTAAATGTACTTGAACCAAATATCTCAACTGACTTTGAATCCACCTGGCTTAGTGTCTTATATAAAAACCAACAACTACTAATCGGTTGCATATATAGACCACCAAATTGCATTCATTTCCTAAACAAATTCGAAAAGACAATCACAAATATTTGTATGAAAAGGAAAAACGTTATGCTAATTGGAGATTTTAATATTAATATGCACGATTCCAGTTCAGTGCAAACAATTAAACTCAAAGACATAATATTCCCAAAATCTGAAGAATATAATTAACGGTCCAACTAGAGTGACTATGTCAAGTTCAACAACCATCGACCTAATAATAACATCAACAAACGTTTCCGGTTTTAGCGTTTATCGTCTGGTACGTACGATACAGGGATTTCTGACCATCACTTGATTTATGCTGTAACCAACATCAAAAAACAAAAACAACCTCCAAAAATGATCACTGTCAATAAAATTGAAGATATTGACCAACTTAAGCGTGATTTTGAGTTGGTCCCATGGCATTTTCAAGAGATTTTTGAAGATGTGGACGATGTGAACCACTTATGGAATACATTATACCTTGACGTTATACAGAGTCATACTAAGACACTGAAATTGAAAAAGAGGACAAAAAAACAAGCCATGGGTAAACAGAGAGATTCAAAAAGAACTCAACCATCGCTACAAACTACTCATGCAAGCAAAACGTTCGAAGGACCCAAATATCGGGAAATCTTATCAAATACAACGAAATAAATGCAAACGTCTTCTACAACTTGCTGAAACAAGTTATTGGAAAAAAACTTTTCCTAAATGTGAATCAGCTAAATCGTTCTGGAAAGCTGTAAATTCCTTCCAGGGAAAGCAACATTCAAAGACCATAGGGACAGTTACTGTAGAAAATACTCACTATACAAATAGTAAAGAAAAGGCAAATGCACTTAACCATCACTTTACAAACATTGGAAATAAACTGAACACTCAAAGTAATAATGACAATAGTCACATATATCGTGTTACACCCTGTTCTCATGTTATCCATATCAACGAATCGATATATGAAAATGCCTTCAAATGCGCAATAAAAATGGGAAAAGCTTCAGGTCCTGATAATATTAAGGCCGACCACATTAAAGCGCTAGGACCACAATCCAGTGGTCTATACAAAGTCATAAAGAGCTCGATTGAAGGAAACAAGTTCCCAAGTGATTGGAAAGTTAGAACAGTGTCTTCCCTGCACAAAAAAAGTTCAAAGTCTGACTGCAACAACTACAGACTAAAGTCTGTTCAAAAAAAATGTGCACTAATTTCAGCTTTTATATAAAAACCAGGCTCAAGGGAATTGATGTAATTTGCTAAATCTGGTTTCCACATGATAACTGAACTTAGTGCACATTTTTTTTGAACAGACTATAATAACGCTACTGAGTATAGCTAGTAAAGTACTTGAAAAAGTTATACTTGACCAAATGAAATCCCACCTTGATTCCCTTTGTCCAATCAGCGAAAGACAATGGGGTTTTCGATCAGGTCGTTCAACTGAATCGATATTATTGAACATGACCGAAAAATGGCATAATGCCGTTGACGAGAGAAAGTCGTAGCTTGTATCTTTATTGATTTCAAAAAGGCGTTCGATGTAGTCCCACACCAACCACTATTAAAAAAGATTCAAGCATGTGGAATATCAGAGAGTCAATACGAAATTCTTGACTCCTACGTGTCAGAAAGACATCAATATACAGTTGTGAATAACTGCAAATCTGATAAATTAAAAGTTGAAAATGGTGTGCCAAAAGGTTCTTTGTTAGGACCGCAACTTTTCAGTATTGACATTAACAATCTTCCTGAAAATGTTGAAGATGGCGAGACTGATATGTTCGCTGACGATTCCACTTGTCATGAAGTATGCGATAATTATGCTGATGCTTTTCAAAAAGTACAGAAAATCTTAAACCAATTACAAAAATGGCCTGACAAAAATGGATTTGCCGTCCACACAGATGTAGGAAATTCAAGGAATTCAAGCTTGGCACCAACCCAATAAATGTAACAAAGAGTGTCAAGTGCCTTGGTGTTACAATAGATGATAACATATCATGGAAACTACATACTTTGAAAATTCTGAAAAACTTTAAACTCAAGCTACAAAACCTATACAAAATGAGATTCATGGATCAAAGTCACCTGAAAGAAATCTACTTCAAAGGAATCTTACCATCAATTTTATAATGCATCGCAGTATGGGGTGGCTGTCCTGGTAATGAGATGCATAAAATCAACTCTATCCACATCAAGGCAGCTAGATTTGTACAGCGTATAAAAAAGACCACAGCTGATAATGAAGTTTTAGAAAAAGCAAACTGGCGTTCAATTTCATGGTACTGCAAAAGACGAACAGCCTGCATTACGCACAATCTATATCATAGGAACGATCCAAACAAAGTGCTGATTACGAAAAGAACAACTTCCGGAAATCTAAGAAACAACCTACAAATTGAAAAAAGACGTTTCAATTTCATGAAATATAAAACGTCATTCGCATACCGTAGCTCGTCAATTTGGAATAAACTTCCTGACCACATGAAGCAGTTTGATTACGAAGCCTCCAAAAATCATGTATCAAAAAATCAAACTATTCTAGATAATATTATCTATTAGTACCTACAACAATTTATTAATTTATATAACAGCGGAAATTTCCAACTTAGACTTCCCCTTACCTTCCTCTTAGTTCACTGTGACTTCAATCCTTACAATAGTCACCCAGTTATCTTGTTTGCAACACCTTTTTCATGTCTAACTTTGTACACAGCGAAGCTTCTGACATCAATAGTTATGTCCAGGATGGTTTTATCTATATTATATCTATATTATTCAAAACTTTTATATCTACTTATATGTATACATGGTAACAACTACATCTTTTATTTGTTTTGTTTCATCGCCTTGTCCTTTCCTCTAATCTCAATCCAAAATCCGATTGTGACGTTAATCGTGGTTTTTCCACCCTTGTATCTTCTGCTATTTCCGTAATTCTAATGTTTTGTGATATCATTCTCTAAATCCTTTCATCTGGTGTAATAGTACATGGTCTTTCAAACAAATGGTTCAAATGCCATTTCTCTGACAAATCATGTACTTGTATTTTAATTTAAATTAATTGAAAAGATATTTTATCATTTTACAATTTTTAATTGTTTTAGTTTATATATATAATTTCTAGTTTTTCAGTTTTAGTTTATATATAGTAGGTCCACATCAGTTTGTAACTGCTTTTTACTGACCTTTACCAAATAATAATAATAATAAATAATGATAACAATATCTGTAACATCCACAAGCTGGCTGAGTGGGGGATTTTACAAAGGGTGGGGGTGGGGGCTTAAAACCTGAAGGACACCATGTTTACCTTTGTCTGCTGATGACCCTTTTGCGGGGTGATTTCTATTTCCACCCAATTATGAACCATTTGCCAGATACATTTTGGCTTTAGCGAATTCTTCCCTCAAATATAGAAGGATGTTTCTAAAGCACCTTTTCTCAGGAGAGAAATGGTTATTTTGAAAATGAACAATAATGGCTTACCTTAATTTTACCAACAGTGCTCTTCCAGCTTTGCGCTGCGTATTTAAATGTATTGGTTGCTGATTGCTACAAAAAATTAAATGTATGGATTTCATCTACTTGACCCTTGTATAAATTGGTGCTGATTGATCAGTATCCTTACTTGGCAAATCTCGCGCTCTGAAAAATAAAACAGGTTTGAGTTAAGTTCATAAGGAAATTAAAATAAAAAACTGAAAGTTATAGTTCAAAGATAATTTAGGAAATAAACATTAACATACCCGCCTGGGGGTAACTTCTAAAATTTGACCCCCGCGCCTCAGGCGACTTCGAAATTGTCGGTTCTGTAAGAAAGATTTTAATGTTCACAATTCTCACATAAACAATAAAAGAGTTTTCACAGAAGAAAACACTAAAATCATGAACACTAAAACTGTAATTCTGGTGAACATCAAAAACCAGAATGCAATGGCCCAGAAAGATTCTTCATGTAATTATCAATTTGTATTGAGGCAATTGGAAAGAAAAAACTTATGATGTTAAGAAATAAACTTAGATTAATATCTAGAAAACTTACGTTGTTTCTATCCATTGATATATCAGTATCCGTAACTGAAAAAAAGTCAGAACAAGCATTTAGTCATTTAAAAGCACCAAATACTACAGAGATAACATGATGATAATGATTAACGATTGGCTGTAAAAGGACATTTAAATGCTTGCAACATATTTAATGAAGAATAACACATATATAACACCAATAACAATTAGGTCAAGCATATAAATGATCTAATGTCTACTTTTGTGCTTTCTATGTCACAGAATATTTTGAGATTTAGAAATACCGTATTTCCTCTATTAAGCGCCCGGGCGCTTATAAAATTTTTTCGAAAATTAGGAGGGCGCTTATTGGAGGGGGGCGCTTATAAAATTATTTCAAAAACCCCTACAAAAAATTGTGAGAGGTGTTAAAAATAAATACTTATTTCCACTTTTATTATTTTCTATAAAAACTATGTACAGAAAACAGAAGAAATATCAGGTATGGTTCACGTAATGTTTTCCAACTCTATATCTATGTCGTCATCTTCTTAATCGGAATCTATTAGAATGTTTGGATCATCTTCCATGTATCGTTGAAAAGATCTACAAGCAGTTGGCTGACTGTTTTGGCTAGTTTCCAATAAGCATACGGGCGCTTATTAGAGGGGGACCCTTATGAAATTATTTTTGGATTAACAGGGGCGCTTATTAGAGGGGGGCGCTAAAAAGAGGAAATACGCAAATAGGCATCTCTGACATTTTTGGTAGGCAAAATGTACTGCTTCGCAACAAAAATGTAAACAAAATTTTACACACCTAAATGTCGTAGCTCTAATGATCTCCTTGATAATTCTAAAAACACAATGACATAATTATTAGAAAAAATGATTTTGGTATTTCAATTTATAATGGGATAATTGTGGCAAATTTTACAACAAATGGTAAAACGTTTTTCAAAAAACATTAAAAATGTTGCAAAAACAATAGTAAAAAACTTTAGAAAACGTTTTGATAAAAATAATAAAACGTTTTTACCAAAATTTAAAGATGTTTCAAGAATTCGAAAGAGAACGTTTAAACATTTCACAAAATGTTTTATGCAGTAACATTAAAAACATTCGCAGGACCCTCATTGATAACAGTACCTTAAGGAACTGAAGAAGCTATCCTGGGTAAATAAAAATAATAAATAATAAATAAAGAACAATTAATATTGACATCTATCACATATGATCTAATTAATTCAAATGAATATATGAACTTTTCCAAGGACTTTCTTAGACTTTAGAAACTCAATCACTCATTGTGAATTAAATATTTTTTAACTCTTTCATGCAAACAATGTTTTGAAAGAGCAAACAATAATGAAAGACATGTCGCGATCTTCAGCACGTCATGCTATAACTCCCAGGCAGTGCAAAGGATCAACAATAATACTAATGCTGTTCGTCATAAACATGCTCTCAACCTGTCCTTGCATATAATGCTCAAACTAGGAAGAAAAAATAATTTTTTTCCATAGAAAAAATCTCCTGAATTTAATGCAACTGGCAACAAGATTCACAAAAATGCAACTATATATTTCCCCAAAGTTGCGAAAATTTTATCATTTATTGTGTGTACATTGATAACCACAAGAAAAACGTATCATTAAATAATTACAATGGTATAACTAACATCAACCTGGTACTCAGATGAAAATGTTGTACATACTAATCAGGGTTGAATAATACCACAAAAGAACACATTTTGAATAATAGGAATAAAAAGAACATGTTCATGGTCAAATTGAAATTGAAAATATATATGATTTGTTTTGTTAAACTCAAGAGTGTTGAGAGTATCTGTTGGCAAATCGCAAATGGTTTTGGTAGGCAAAATGTACTGCTTCGCAACAAAAATGTAAACAAAATTTTACACACCTAAATGTTGTAGCTCTAATGATCTCCTTGATAATTCTAAAAATACAATGACATTATTATTAGGTCGCAGGTTTCTTCTATAAATGACTGACAAGTCATTATGAGCATAGCTAAAAATTTATAAAACCTAAATGTGACCAATTTTTCCCCAATGTATAAGGCAATTTTATCATAACAAACATATGGTTTTATATCATAAAATCACTGGAAATCATGTATTTCAACTTGCCTTTTGTAAGTTGAATAAAACTATCTTACACTACACAATCAAATTCGTATACAGGTGTCCAAAAGAAGAAAAGAAAATTGTCAATAATTAAAAATACTGGGTTAGACATATAAGCAAATAACTATCAAAAGCAATCAAAATCTCTACTAACAAATAATATGTGTAGCATTTCATGTTAGGAAAGAAGAGTTTTCCAAAAATGAGATGGGCTTTAAGTGACATTTTATAAAATCAAATTCAAGTATTCAGAATAAACATCTGATTCAAAAAAATATGTTCACAACCCATTAATATATTTATGTAATACCGTTAACCAGGGAAACTTTGACATAAATCCCAAATGTAAAACTACAGATTTTGATAGTGAAAATACACATCCATAACCAAATCACTACATGGCTGAAAGTAGAAGTTTGTGTTCTGAATTGATTTAATTTAAAAACTGTTATGTTTGATTGTGTTTTGATTTATGCTATTTGTTCGTAGTAAGGAAAATTGACAGTAAAGTAATTTTTACAAAATAAAATATCATATTATATCAAAACCACACACGTTCTTGGTTGGCTGTCAGGCTTCAAAATAATTTTTAATGGCACATCGGACAAATTTTTGAGTTTTGTACGGCAACGAAAAAAGTTTCACGGACAACTTCATAATTTGTAGGACATTTTGAAAATTGTCTCAAAGTTGACGGACAAATTCAGTTTTGCTTATTTACCTTGATAAGTTTTAATTTCTGAAGTTTGAATTTGTTTCGTTCGCCAGCGATGGCGGATACATAATTAAAAATCTTTTGACATGAAAACTTGAATGTAGACTTGTGAAAGTTTTGCGAAGAAAGTATAACCGCACCGCAATATCCTAACCAATAATCACTTTCATCGTATCCGCGGTCCATTTCTGCAGCAGGTGTTGCGCATGGTGGACAAATGTTTTTATAACATGTAATATACGCCTACTTCGTTTCACGGTTGCAAGAAACGCAAAAAGACATATTTAACTTCGATGCTGCCGAACCAAAAGAGTTTAGCGAATTCTTATGAAACTTGCATGCTTATATAGACCTGTTCGTGAATTAGGTCACAACCAGCAAGTCTCGTTTTCAAATTGAATAATAATGACGTTTTTCATAGAGAAGTGACACCTCAGGGGAAAAGTTTTTACGCGTGTCCATAAGCGTAGAAACGAGGCGATGTTTGTAATTTATGAAAAGGTCTATTCATTCATAGAAATACGCACATGCACAAATTTTCTTCTTTTGAATTTCAAAATGAACGTTTATAAACAAGAATTAAAAAACTTCCGATCTTCTACAAAAATAGAAAATACACATTATATGTGACTGTCCAGGGGATTTTGATAACAAACCATAAAACGTTTTTCAAAAAACGTTAAAAACGATAATTAAACAATGGAAGAAAACGTTAAAAAACGTTAAAAAACGTTTTTATGAAAAAGTAAAAACGTTTTTATGGAAACGATAAAACGTTACAAAATTCGAAAGCAAAAACGTTAAAAACGTTTTTTGTTAAAAACGTTTTTTCGTTAAAAAACGTTTTTTACGTAAAAAAACGTTAAAAAACGTTTTTTAGTTAAAAAAGATTACTTGTTTTGCCTCCGCGATACAGATAAACTTTGAATAATAACTTTTATGCTACCTAGGAAACCTGTTTAAATTTTATTGATACTAACAATAATAATAATAACAAGAATGCCTAAAGAGTGATACGAATTATGTTTCAAAGTATTTATGTTTTTTTATTTTTCTGAGACATGCGACCTTCAATCGGAGCTACTCGGAAAAGAAACGGGTTTAATCAGCAGTTTATGAACCCAGCGATTACCGAAACGGTAAATCTTCTGTTAGTTTTCCGTTCCGCTTCGTTCCACGAGAAGCGTGGTGTTCTGAGAGAGCGTGGTAGTACTGAGAAGATCTTCATATCTGTAGATATCGTTTTTTAAAAACGTTTTTTGAAAACGTTTAAACGTTTTTGATATGTTTTTTTAAAAATGTTTTTATAAAAAACGTTTTTACATTAATCCTTTTTTTTACAAAAAAACATTTTCAACTTAAACCGCCCAGCGGATTTTGGTATCGTTGCATTTCTCTGCAAACGTAAACAAGTTTTGTTTGAAGAAGTGTCCAGCGGTTTGTTTATAATCACATTCGTATGCGCCATTTTTGGAAAGTTCGTTATTATTTTAATCTTTACTTAATAATACTTTGATTTTATTTTGATTTTTAATGAACAAGGTGCGTTCTTTTGTTTCGATTTATTTTAATGACGTCAATGTTCTTCAAGTGTGTACTTTTTTAAATATGCATTTGCAATTAACACATGTTAGTATATTACAATACATTGATTACCTGGTTCTCATTCATTTAAAGATTAAAGAAACAACAGCTGTTTTCAAAGTTTCCACAAATAGAAACCGTCCGCTATAATTTTATTGATTCCATAATAGAACAAATTTGATAGAATTGCTATTTTAGTAAATCCTCGGGGAAAAGTTTTATGTTTATTTTCGTAAAGATGTATTTTCACTCGGTGAAGGTGAAAGTAGTTGAAAACGGCTAATTTTTATAGAAACAGATCTGGATAAACCTTATTTTCTCTGTTTTGAGAAACATTTCACTTTCACAAAATTAAGATGCACTGTTAATCAAATTGCTTGGTAACTTTTTTAATTATATTTATGGACTTTATTTTGATAACGTTTTCAGGTTCTGGGGCGATTGGCTGTCATATGATTTGATTCGCCCAATCAACGGCAGCTATGACTTGCTGAAGTTAAAACCTCCCGAAAATTTCAACTAAAGGCCAATTTCTACTTTATTCAACTCAACTCAAATCTAAATCAAAAATTAGTTCGCTTATACGTGCGACGACAGTGAACGATGTGAAAACCGGGCTATAGTTCCGTCTTCCTTGCTAAATAGCAGCCGAAGCAAGAGCTCTTTAGCTCTTTATTATGAGGCATTGTTTTTAACAATAAAAACATTTTTAATGATAAAACGTTTAAATGTTATTTTGCGATAGAATGCATGGCTCCAACCTCGATCCCAGCCCTGGGATCGAGGTTGTGCATGGCTCTCCACGTAGTTTGCCCGCGCAGTAGGTCTAAACAATCCGTTTCCAAAATCGTTTTTTAAAAACGTTTTTTTACGTTTTTAAAAAACGTTTTTTTACGTTTTTGAAAAAACGTTTTTAAAAACGTTAAAAACGTTTTTAAAAAACGTTAAAAACGTTTTTCAAAAAACGTTAAAACGTTTTTTCGTTTTTAAAAAAACGTTTTTCCAAAAATAAAAAACGTTTTTAACGTTTTCTAACGTTTTATCGTTTGTTATCAAAATCCCCTGGACAGTCACATATTAAATTTTGACAGACAATTTTGTTACTTTTCATCAAGTTGGCGGACAAATGAAAATAATACCGGACATTCGACAATTTTTACAAGGACCACCTCCAGTTTTTTGCCCATAACTTTTTTTCTACTCAACCAAATATGACAAATGATACACCAAAATGTAGGTAAAGGATTCCTCTATTCAGAAATAAAAAAGACTAGCTTTCATAATTAGTCAATCAAAAGATACGTTTTGTGAAACAACGGTACTTTTTTTTGACTCGCCCGGTACTGTGTGCACAAAAGGAAAGTTTCGTAACTTTTCAGACAGGGCTTGCCAAATTGGTGTACGTAGACTCGTCCGTACACCTACTTTTAGCTGCGTACGTCTGGCTTTCGCTTTGTTGTACACTCACGTACAGAAAGTTACTTGTTTTTGTGTACGTGTGATACTAGGCGTACAGTACTTTTACCAATATTTGTACGCGTACCACAACATGGAATACCATCTTTTTTAACTGTGACCTCTGCTGTCACCGGTTGACGATTTTGTAAAAACAAATTTAATTTCACAACGTGTAACTGTAGCTCTAAAATTCTATCAATGCTTCGGTTCTAAACAATACACACGACACAAGACATATCCGAGGGCATGCCCAAAAGCATTCATAAAATGCTGAACTTGTAAAGTATTACGTTGTTGTCACTATTTTGATTGTGTTCGGCAAAGTTTACGGAGACTGAGAGAAGCGTGCGTCAAACACCAGGTTAAAAGAAAATTTTTCAAGAATTTCCTTTGCGTGTAAATAACACTTCTTGTGGTTTATTTTCCACAAAAGCTACGTACAGTTTTTACATATTATTTGTACGTTAACGTACAATATAATTGAAAACTTTGTACGTTAGCGAGTGCTGTCTGAAAAATATTTAGCAAGCCCTGTCAGAGCTTTTCACCAATAATATAGAAACGCTGCTATCTATATTTTCACGATGTATATTATTTGGAAGAGTATTTAATATCGCGCAGTGAAAATTGGCCTTTATAGAAAAGAAGAAAAATTTTAATAAACAACACACCTGCTATGATGTAAACGTGCAGTAGAATGAATTAAAAAAGATTTTTCTTTGATCGATCGAAAGATTATATTTAAGTCCTTTTCAGTGAGTCTTAAATTGATTTCCGATATAACTGCGGAACACTAATCGAAGAAAAATTTAACATTTGTTGCTTTACAATAATGACGGCAGTATTTGCAAAGTAAACTATTGCATGAAAACATGTGGGACAAAAAGTCAGGACAGAACTGATTTCAGTCGGACAATTTTGAGTCTGGGTCGGACAATGTCCGATGTCCGACCGCTATTTGGAGGCTTGTGGTGCATCTAAAGAATTGTAAATCAGAATTGTACTAGTGACCATGGTGTTAAGGAGACACCCAAACGTTTAGTAAATATGAACAAAATTGCGTATTTTGTTATTATTTCATTTTTAAGAAAAGTTGTCGAAAAAATCGAATCAATTTGGTTTTCCAATTTTTTGGTCATGAATAATTAATGAGTTGATTTACAATGCATTTTTAAAGCCTGAAAAGACCTGGTTAAAACAAAAATCTTTACGCGTATACCCTTAATAGAATGAATTTGATAGAGTTGCTATTTTAGTAAATCCTTGGGGGAAAAGTTTTGTTTTTTGATGTATTTTCACCTGGTGAAAGCCGTTGAAAAAGGATAATTTTTATAGAAACAGATCTGGAAATACCTTAATTTCTCTGTTTTAAGAGACATTTCACTTTCACAAAATGAAAAGATGCACTCTTAAACAAATTGCTTGGTAACATTTTTAGTTATCTTTATGAACATCATTTTCAGGTTCTGGGGCGATTGCCTGTCACATGATTTAATTCTCCCGATCAACAGCAGTGGTCATATGACCTCCCGAAAATTTCAACTAAAGGCTAGTTTCCACTTCATTCGCTGTGGCACACAACCCAACTCAAATCAAATCTAAATCAAAAATTAGTTCGCTCATACGCCCAACGACAGCGAATGATGTGGAAAGTGGCCTTTAGTTGAATTTTTCGGGAGGTTTAAGTTTCATCTTTCTAGGTAAATAGCTGCCGAAGTAAATCCTCACCGACGAGTGAAAATGACTGTGTTCAGTACATCTGATCTTCTAAGAATTTTAAGAATTAAATATCATTTTTTAGGTTCATTTTGAAATTTCTTAGCCTTTTACGTTTTTAAAACGCAATAAAACATCTTCTAAGATAAAACATTTTCAATGATAAAATGTTTAAACGTTTTTAATGTCACTGCATAAAACGTTTTATAAAACGTTTAACGTTTTCTCTTTCGAATTATTGAAAAGTTTCTTAATTTTGGTAAAAACGTTTAATCATTTGTTATCAAAATCCCCAGGACAGTCACATATCTTGAAAAATCTAAGTCGTCTAAAAGACGTCTAAAACCGTCTTTAAAAGTACATATTCTATTGGCACTTCCAAGACGTCTTTCTCAAGACATATTAAAGACATCTTTAATATATATATTTTTTCATACTTCCCCGCTTTATTCGATTTTCGAATGTTTGATATTCAATTTCATGACTGGGTGAAACATTTTAGTCTAATAATCTATTTATGTTGTTATGTTCAGTCAAACTACGAGGGCAAATGAATTAACGTTAGTATAAAAGGTTTTATATGATATTTAATGCTTAAAAGCTGGTTGATTTTCGATATTTATGACATACTGCAACCTATATACCACCCTCTGATTATCGTATCTGAAGCAAAGTAATTCTTAAGCAGTTTCAAAAATGTTGCTTTGAAAAGTTACAGGGTCTTTCAAACGTTATGTGTTTCAGCAAGAACCTTAACTATACTTAAAGTCTTTTCTCTAGATAATTCCATATTGTTATTTTGTATTACGTATGAAAAAGTACTGATTCATTCGAAAAAATATAAACATTTTAATTCAACTTATATTTTTTATTTTCCCTTCTCGCCAAGAAGCCTTTGTAAGACGTCTAAAAGACATCTGGAAATAATGTAATTTGTCCGCTTTTAAGACGTATATAAATATTTCTTAAATATGTTGTCTAGATCTTTTGAGAAGACGTCATTGAGACGTCTAAAAAATGAAAAATGCATCTTAAAAGAGGACATTTCAGAACATTTTTAGACGTCTTTTAGACGCACGAAAAGACGTCTTTTAGACACCTCTTTGTCGGCTGGGTTGTGGTTGTTTCAACAGTTAACATACAACAAAGGCACCCAAGAGAAAACATAGTGAAGTTACTTTGTAAGCAAAATATAATTCTTTAAAGAAGCTAGATATATGTGATTTTTTCATTATAGATATATAGCTAGAAAAGGTGTGTTTGAATAAAGATGGGTCAGATGAATGCAAAATTTAATCCAGTACACACTTGATACTTGAAAGAAAGGTAAAGACAAGATATTTGATGCTTTCAAAAATTCATCTTCGAAACGTCAGCGGATCAAAACATACAGGTATGACAAATTGACTGAAGCCTCGCTTAAGTGGTTGAAATCAATGTGCGGCAATAACATTCCAAACATTCCAAGGGGTCATGCATTTGCAGAACCTTTCAAATAAAAAGATTTTACATCATCGAATGGATGCCGGAAGGAGAGGTGAATTATATTTTAAGTAATTTAAGTCACCAGAAAAGGTGAACAAAACTAGCTACTTCCTAGTTACTACTCTGTAGGATCTCGCAATACTTTTTTAATGTATACCTTATCATTTCTTTTTCATACTCCGAAACTCGTGTAATTCGAATGAATTTTGAATCCCCATTACACCTTAAATCAAAAAATGTTTCCATCTTCAGCAGCAACATCATTTCCATTCAATAATGTTGACAGGTGGGATAAAAATTCACCGCTGAAAACACGATCATCAGGAAAACCCATGCACGTGCATCACGGAAGACATGTTTATTTTGATTTAGAAGAAAAGCGTGTACTTTACAGAACAACACCGTTTCAAAGTTGTTCGGATAGTATCGCAGGGAAAGACGCGTTTTTCTTTCTTTTTGACTATGGTATGAACCACACTATGGTAAACGATAAGTAAGAAAGCAAAGACGAACACATAAAAAATCGACATAAAGAACATCTGTTTTGCACGCATAAATTTTGAAAATTTCCGAGGAGGCAGTAGAGTTTCCACCAAAACGGTGGAAAAATGATTCACACAATCAACAAACTGAAAAATTTCAAAAAAAGTTTTTTCAAAATTTGCCGTAAATCTATCCTGCAGCTACAGTATGACTTCCAATTAAAGGATACCTCTTATTAATGGACGGACTTTCTTTACCCGGCAAAATTCTGGTCAAACTCTCGGATTCTAATTAACGGACAACATAAAAAAGCATAATATACCGTATTTCCTCTAAAATTGGAGGGGCGTTTATTAGAGGTGAGCGGTAAAAAGAGGGAGCGCTAAAAAAACTCGTACGTCTAATACATAAATAAGCTACAAAATTTTCGAAAAATAGACAAAAATGCCAAAGTTCCGGACAAAATCCTTTTCTCCAATGGTGTCCGTTAATTAGAGGTTATACTGTAGCCATAAATTACCAGGTAAGTATCACATAAAGAAAGGATTTTTTTTATAGATAAATCTTCGCAAATAGAACTTGTAAAATTCGTTTTGTTTTTATTTCCTTCAACAGAGCGACAGTAGAGTATAAGTAAAGTTTATTAATCAGCGGAAAACTCAATTCGAAAGGTTAACACTGGTCTGTTTAAGTGCAACATTTTCGTCATTGAACAAAACGTGTATATTCCATAAAAAAAATTAAACAGAATATCTTACCTTACTGTTATCGTGATAGTGGAGAAAGTGTCAGACGCATGTTCGCGTTTTTATAGCCACGCGCCTCCATTGTTCATGTCAATAGATTTCATCAAATACATCATAGGTCCTATGGGACAATGACACAACAGATCGAACGAGAAAATCTCGTACATTAAGGTTGGTTTTACACGGAGCTTTTTTATATATAATGATTGACGGTTCATTCATGTCAGACATTCACAATTTCGGCATGCCACATGGAGATAGAGCATTAGACGGAGCATTAAACTCGCAGTTGTGTCATAAAATTGTAAACATATCCTTTAAATATCGTAAAGTGAAAACAAGGTCTTCACATTTGAATGTAAAAAAAAAAAAGTCATTGAAAATAAAATGATAATATTCATTGCATGCATCGATGCATCTATTCATTCATACTATCATACTATCATCTCTCCTCCACATCGATTTTCTAATAACTTGATGGTGTGCTCACAACAGTCAAATTTTATTATATTATCTTAATTTTCTAGAGATACATTTAAGCGGTCGAACTTTCACGAAATTTCTGTTTAAATGCCGAGTTAATGCTTAGTTATCAAGTTTCGCCTCGTTTCTATGTTTTTCATTGTTTTTTCTAATTGCATAATGTTTTCAGTAAAAGTTATAGCTTGTTAAAATCTCAGACCGAAATTCTGTGGGACACACTGTAGTTACTCGTTCTTTCAGTTCCCCAGTGGAATAATTAGAAGTAACTAGCCGCCAAGTCGGCGTCGCTCGCCGCCCAGGTTCAGCCTGGATTGACTTCACGAAAAATAAAATTAAGGAATTGGCAACCGAAAGTGTTCCCACGTTGTAGAGCTCGAAAAACTGATCAAAAAAATGTATGAGATCGTTCCGCTACGATCAACCGCTACGGAGATATCATCGTTCAAAGATTTCGATGACGTCACAGACCCCTCCTCAAAAAAATTAGACCCAAATTTTTCGTCACCCCATCGCCTGTATCGCAGACCCCAGAAAACGTCAGTTATCGATATTGGTTATCGAGATAATTTTCCCTAAACGTCGCATTCGATTAGGGTCTCAATACAATGGTTTCACCACACTGACGTCGCACACAAGAAGAGAAATAATTTATGTGTGATCTTACATTGCTGACTCCCCGATTTCATTTGCAGTTCACATCTACCATTTTGCGTGACTTACAAACAAACAAACAAACAAACAGAGAATCGGCTATCTATATATTAATAGCCGATTCTCTGTCTGTCTGTCTGTCTGTCTGTCTGTTTGTTTGTTTGTAAGTCACGCAAAATGGTAGATTTCGCTTCGAAAGAAATCTTCGAAAGAAATCGGGGATCTGCAACGGAGAGATCGCGGAGATATGAAGAAAATTAGGGGGTAAAAACGGAAAAAAATGGCTTCTAAAAAATAGCGATAATTGCATGAAATTGTAATATTTTTAACTGAAATATATGTACATGAGTAATATAAGTCAATTTATAACTTAATATTCCCACAATACTTAAGAATGACCTTTAGTGAATCCACTTTTAAGCGTTTGTTAACCCCCGTTCAATGTCATGGCAACAATTGGAAATTGATCAGGTTTGCTTTGAACAAATTTTCATATATTCGCGCGAAAAGAAAGTGAAGAAAGTTGAGAAAAAACGATCATTTCGTTTGCCTAAAGACAACAAAGGAAAGTTGTGTTTGCTTTTTTGTTTATTGTTGTCTATTTAGCTAGGTAAACTGACAAAAAACACAAGGCCTGTTGTTTTGTGGAGATAATAAAAATTATATAGATAGATACATACATTCCTGTATAGATTGTTCTTTTGTTTGAGTTTTTTCTCAACGAGTTATGAATTCTGATCATGACTATGGAATCCCTCAAAGGTTTGCATTGCCTAGATCACAATTTGATAGAGATGTAGTTGATGCACGGCAACAACATCAACAACAACAACCCCCTGCTGATGACCCTCAACAACGTCGTCGCATTAGAAATGCTGAACGACAAAGGAGATACCGTGCAAATCAAAGTGAGATTCGTGCTCAATTGAGAAGGGAGAGGGATGCACAACTTCAAAGACAGCGACGGGCTAACGAGCAACCTGATCAAGTAGCTGCTCGACTTGAAGCGCAAGCTCACCGACAACAGGCGCTAAGAGATAATGAGCAACCTGATCAAGTAGCTGCTCGACGTGCAACTGATGCTCAACATCACCAACTTCTGAGAAACAATGAGCAACCGGAACAAGCTGCTGCTCGACGTGCTACTGATGCTCAACATCACCGACTTCTGAGAAACAATGAGCAACCCGAACAAGCTGCTGCTCGACGTGCAACTGATGCTCAACAACACCAAAGAGCATATGTCCGAAACAGACGAGTGCGCAGGGCTCGCTTTTTAAATGCTGCACGGATTGATATTGAAAACAATAATTTACCTGACATTCATTCTTTAGGTGAATTTAACATTTTATGTGAACATTGTGGAGCAATCAAATTCGACCGCGAAACTAATTTTAAATGTTGCACAAATGGAAAGGTACAACTTCCTAATTTATTAGATTATCCGCCTGAGTTACGGGATCTTTTACTTGATGATTCTGCTCTGGGTAAACATTTCCGTAAGTGTATTAGAATCTATAATAATGCATTTAGTTTTGCTTCTCTGTCAGCTAACTTACGTCCTCCCCCAGGAAATGGGCCTCCATGTTTTGGGATATGTGGACAACTGCTACATAGGTATGGAGCACTGCATGCTAATGAAAACCAAGTGCCCATGTTTAGCCAACTGTATATTATCGAAGCTGCTAATTCGCTTGACATGCGTATGCAAAACCCTTCTAATACGGATTGCAACAGAGACTTGATGGAGCAAATACAAACAGTCATTAATAGAGTTTCACCTTATGCCGCAGCATATCGTAACTTGGCTCAGGTTGAACAGGAAGAGGAGGAAAGGGCGCTTTTAGAAAATAGAGCAACCTCCGTAGTGGGTATGTATATGCGAGAAGGTGAAGACAGGAGGAGATACAATGCTCCACATCACGAAGAAGTTGCAGCAGTTTTTGTAGGTAACGATGGTGCACCTCCCGCTGGTAGAAATATTGTTGTTTATCCAAGAGATCAGCCCTTGCGCAATATTCCTTACACATCTACAAACATTGACTCCATGATGTATCCAATGATTTTTCCTAGAGGTGATCCTGGATGGAGTCCAAACATGAATCACGTCCAACAGCATGCAACTGAAAGGCGGAATAAAGTTACACAATTGCAGTATTATATTTATCGTATTGCCATTAGACGTGAATTTTCTGCTTTACATTTAGCTGGAAAACTATTTCAACAGTTTGTTGTTGACAGCTATGTCAAAGTTGAGGGAGCGAGACTCGACTTCATACGCCAGAACCAAGAACAACTACGGGCAGATAGCTACACAGGCCTGATGGACTATTTGGAGGAAGCTGCCCATGAACGAAACCTCCGTGCGGGTAATATCGTTGTATTGCCATCTACCTTTTCAGGTTCACCGAGAAATATGCACCAATTGTACCTAGATGCTATGGCATTAGTTTCAAAACAAGGTAAACCAGATTTATTTTTAACTTTTACATGCAATCCTAAATGGCCTGAAATTGTTGAAAATCTTTTGACTGGTCAAACCGCATCAGATAGGCCAGATCTGGTTGCACGAGTATTCAAATTGAAGTTGGAAACTCTTAAAAACGATATTATCAAAGATTCTGTTCTAGGTGTATCTGTAGCACAGGTGGATGTTATAGAATTTCAGAAAAGGGGTCTACCTCATGTGCACATGCTGTTGCATCTTGGCAACGAATTTAAGTTGCGCAATGGTGATGACATTGATTCATTGATATCAGCACGAATTCCAAATCGCGATCAAGAACCAGAACTTTATGAAATCATCAAATCCTGCATGGTCCATGGTCCATGTGGCCATTTGAATGTGTCTTCACCGTGTATGCAAGATGGTAAGTGCAGCAAAAATTTCCCAAAGCAGTTCAACAATGGAACTGTTTTAAATGTGGATGGCTATCCTTTATATCACCGACCAGATGACGGAAGAACTGTTCGAATTCAGAATATGGATCTTGACAACAGATGGATCGTCCCACACAATCCTTTCCTCAGCAAAAAGTACAATGCACATATAAACCTAGAGGCCTGCGTTTCCATTAAAAGTGTCAAGTATTTGTACAAATACATTTACAAAGGACACGATACTGCTCATATTGAAATCAATGAGCGAATAGATCACGACGAAATCAAAACTTTTTTAGATGCGAGGTATGTATCTGCTCCAGAAGCTGTGTGGCGTTTATGCTCTTTTCCAATGCACACTCAAAGTCATGCAATTTTACGACTTCCTGTTCACCTTCCAAATGAGCAGCAGATTTTTTTCAGAGAAGGACAGGAACAAGCAGCACTGGAAAGAGGACAGGAGCACACTAAGTTAACTGCTTGGTTCGAATTGAATCGTGTTGACGAACAGGCACGTCAATATTTATATCCTGATATCCCCCACCATTATGTGTTTCAAACACGACAACGTAAGTGGGTGACACGTCAGCGTGGAGCAGAAAAAATTGTAAGTAGAATGTACAATGCTAGCATTCGGCAGGGTGAAAGGTATTTCTTACGTGTGCTGTTGTTACATGTTCCTGGTGCGACTTCCTTTGAATACCTTAGAACTGTTAATGGGATTTTATATAGATCTTTTAGGGAAGCGTGTATTGCACTTGGACTATTGGATGACGATACTTTGTGGGTACGAACCATGGAAGAACTTGGCGAATCAGCAACTCCCTCTAAAATTCGCAAAGCGTTCTCTTTCATTCTGATCCATGGAGAGCCAAGCAATCCAGCTGCGTTGTGGGAAAGATTTCGTGCTCACATGATTGAAGATTTTTTGAGACACCAGCCGGAAGTACAAGCAGAGCAGTCAGCTCTTGGAAAAATTCAGGAAGTCCTGCAGCAATTTGGTAGGGTTGTTACTGACTTTGATTTACCGGCTTTTGAACAAGCTATTGCTGACGATCTACCAAATGCTGATGAAATGAGGGAAGAGGCCATCAACATGAGGAACACGTTGAATGTTGACCAACTTGCTGTTGCTGATGCAGTCCTAGATGCAGTGGCAACAAACGACAATAATAATGCTAAAGTTTTCTTCCTTGATG
This sequence comes from Turritopsis dohrnii, assembly GCA_027922465.2. Lineage (NCBI taxonomy): Eukaryota > Metazoa > Cnidaria > Hydrozoa > Anthoathecata > Oceaniidae > Turritopsis > Turritopsis dohrnii. The sequence continues at coordinate 55,401 of BQMF02000839.1, forward strand.
GACCCGGTGGAACAGGTAAAACTTTCACGTACAATTACATCATTCGCGAGGTTATTGGAAGAAACCTATCAGTAAGTACGTGTGCATGGACTGGAATTGCAGCAACACTGTTACAAAATGGTAAGACAGTCCATTCTCTTTTTAAATTACCTGTTCCTGTATTGGACAATTCAACATGCAATGTCAAGCCTAACAGTAGGCATGCCGATTTCTTGCGTAGTCAGCATATTTTGATATTTGATGAGGCAAGTATGATTCCTAAGCATGCACTTGAGGCTATTGATAGAATGTTCAGAGATATCTGTAACAGTGATGTGCCTTTTGCTGGAAAGGTTGTTCTTTTAGGTGGTGATTTTAGACAGACTCTTCCAGTAGTGAAAAGAGGCAGACCAGCTCAGATAGTGGAAGCATGCATCAAGAGCTCTGTCTTGTGGCCAATAGTGCAAATCTTTCATCTAAATGTCAACATGAGAGCTGCACCTGGAGAAAGGGGATTTGCAGAATTCCTACTTGAATTAGGAAGTGGAACAATACCGAAAAAAGTGGATGAGCCATTTAAAGACTCCATCGAAATTCCGCACGAATGTGTTGTGCACGAAAATAATGATATCGTCCATTCTATTTTTAGTGATGCTGGAGGAGAGGATATGTCGAGTCGTGTAATTCTGACACCAACCAATGATGAGGCTTTAGTAATTAATGAACGGATTCTTCAGGGAATGCCTGGTGAAACAGCCACGTACTTTAGCGTCGATTCTGTTGTTTCTGATGAGCAAGAAGAGATTGACCTGTATCCGATGGAGTTCATCAATTCGCTTACTCCTTCTGGAATGCCTCCACACCGGTTGAACTTGAAAGTCAACAGTATAGTGATGCTGCTGCGAAATTTATCATTGAAGGACGGTTTATGCAACGGCACCCGATTAGTCATCCGTAATCTCCGAGAGAATATCCTTGATTGTGAAGTGCTGACGGGTATCTCCGCTGGAAATCGGGTGCTCATTCCTAGAGTAACATTGTGTCCCAACGATACCAACCTTCCGTTTCAGCTGAAGCGTACACAATTTCCTCTCCGTTTGTCCTACGCAATAACCATAAACAAAAGTCAAGGTCAGACTTTTGAACGGGTTGGTATTTACATGCAAAGGCCTTGCTTCAGTCACGGTCAACTGTATGTTGCATTTTCACGAACACGACGCTTTGAAGCGGTGAAAGTAAAGGTTTGTAGAACTTTGCAGCAAGGCTATGTTAGAGAGAGATGCTACACTAGAAATGTAGTCTACCAACAGGTATTATGAATATTTTTACCTTGCAAAAATATTTGTGCAATTGATATTAAATGTTTTGAATTGAAACTTTAGGCAAGGTTAATGAGGAGGCATCACATTACATTACCTGAAAATTCAATTGGGATACATTGAATTGAATAATACTGAAATTAAAGCAGTTTACATTGAAATGAATTACATTGAAATGAATTACATTGAAATGAATTACATTGAAATGAATTACATTGAAATGAATTACATTGAATTGAATTACATTGAAATGAATTACATTGAATTGAATTACATTGGATTGAATTACATTGAATTGAATTGAATTGAATGAGTATAGCATTAGATTAGATGACCTAGAAATTAGATTAGTTTACATTAAATAGATTAGATTGAATATGCCAAATGATTAGTATATAGCATTAGATTAGATTACCTTGAACTTTGAGTAGATTGAAGATTGAATAGATTATGGAAAAATATGGAAGCGGCATGGAGCCGGGTGGAGGAGGGTATGAAAGCGGCATGGAGCCGGGTGGAGGAGGGTAGGCAAGCGGCAAAAAGTCGTTGTATGTGTGACATATTGTAATTTATTCTCTTTTTTTGAGATTCTGATGTCATTGAAAAGGCAGTTTTATCATTGTTATACAGTAACATATGGCCATACATGTTGAACTGCATGGTTTCTTTTAAAAATTGGTATGAATGTTTCGCTTACAATTCTTTTCCTTTTTTAACCTGATAGTCCATTACTATTTGTTGTACCTGCAGTTCTCTTAGATTTTCTTTTCTTTTTTAGATAATGAGACAAAGCGTAAACCTCTACACATAATTTGCATGTTGTGTAGCTTTGGATTGAGACACTTGGGTAAGAAATCTTTTGAAAATATTCCTCCTAACTTGAGGCTTTGCTAACAAATTGAAAGTAGATTCAGTTAGATTTTTTCACAAGTTCATGTTGTGAGCACAACTTAATTTCATATGTTTAGAGTTTGCGTATAGTCGTAGAATAGAAAATACATATCAGCTTAATGTGAAGAAAGATGAAATTTCGTTGCACTTGAGAGATTGGTCTATGTTTATTGAGATAATAGAAAGTTTGGAAGTTAGACATGGCTGCATGTTCACAAGTGGTTTTGTTTATAATTCAGTGACATCCCCCACCCTATCTATACGGTTTCTTCTGGAACAATAGACTTAATCAATCCCCTTTGGCTTGGGATAACCAGGAGTTTTTCCCCTGGAGTCGGTATAATAATCACACGTGTTTCATATATTCTTGAGAAAAACTAACTTGAGAACATGCTTATAAGAAGTAACTTGATCCACAGTTTTTCTCTATAAAAGAGTTTAAAGTGATTTCATATTTATCTGATTATACATTGTAAATATATATTGAGAATATATAACTTGAACTATTGTCCAATATTTTCTCTTTTACAGACTAAATTAGCATTAAACATATTGGCCGTTATATGTTGCTTTTCTGTATCTCATTCATGTTGTCATATGGAATATTGTACCTTTAACACCTAGAATACTTTTAGTCAACGTTCGTATTATCACTTGTTAATGACATAGTCACTGCATGTCCAAGAAAAAAGTAGTCTTAACAATATAATTATCGTTACTTTTTCAGATGGCAAATAATAATAATCTCCAGGACAATAATGTCCAAGCGGCAGTTGCGGCGTTATGTAAGCACCTATGATAATTTCATTTTGTTTTATGAATACTGATTTCAATTCTATAAAATGCTTCATTAAATCTTTGTTTTTCTTTTCAGTTCGAAATTTGAATAATAACAATAATATAGGTATGTCCATTCCCTTTCGCAAAATATTTCTATGGTTCTCTAAAAAATATACTTTTTTGGGTTGTTGCTTATTAATTTTTTTTTTATTTTTAGATATGGAGCGGCTGCTTCGTAAGTAGCTGTTATAGTCGTTTCCTATTTTTTATAATTGGTTTTAATGTGTAGATATTTCATTTCTAATTCATTCCATAATTTAGAAAATTTACAAATTGACGATGGCCGGGAGCCGGACCCGCAAATTAGTAAGAATTCAAATAACCTTCTTATCATTATCATTCTTCAATTATTAACAAAAGATAATTTCTTATTATAGTTGCAGTATATACCAGGTTCTTGCGGGAACAGCTGGCCCGAGGAGGGCCAACCACCGATGCCGCCCTCGGTTCGTGGGTGCGGCATGGAGGGGTTTTTCTCCCTCCAGGCCAAACCCGCGGTAGAGGCCGGGGGCAGAACCGCAATAGCCACAGGCCGCGGCCATACTAAATGTTTGTGTTTGTGTTTTTTATGTTTTGTTTTTTTGTTTCATGTTGTTTTATGTTTCATGTTTGTTGAATTATAAATGTTGAATTATAAATCTTCTTCGGTTCTTTTCTTGATTCCCCTCTTTCCATGCCATTATATTTTTTGTGAACTCTTTTGGGGGAGGCATCCTGAACATGTTGAAAATGTTTCTCGCTCATCAATTGGAAATACAACTGTGGACTTTCGATATAACAAACCTCCAATATAACAAACATCTCTATATGGGAATTCAAAGTCTATTCCCCTTGCATTAATCGAGATGTAGAAAAGGGTGAATATCTTAATAAGTATTAAGCCCTGTAGAAAATTAAAGAGGGCAAATAAGAACATTGCACAGGAATATGGCATAAAGAAAATACTGTTTCCACGTAGGTAGCAAATAAGAGGAAAATCACAGAATCTTACGAATCAGGCAAAGTAAATTCAAACAGCCAAAAATGTTTGTGACAATTAAGTGACAATTAAGATCAATTAAGAGCCTGCTTTTTATAGTTACAAAATCTTTACTTTCACCGCTTCAAAGCTGCGTGTTAGTAAAAATGCAATATCCCGTTGACCGTGACTGAAGCAAGGCCTTTGCATGTAAATAACAACCCGTTCAAAAGTCTGACCTTGACTTTTGTTTATGGTAATTGCGTAGGATAGGAAATTGAGGGAATTGTGTACGCTTCAGATGAAACGAAAGTGGTATCATTCGGACATGGGGTTACTCTAGGAATGAGCACCCGACTTACAGCCAAGATACCGGTCAGTACTTCAAAATCCAGGATATTCTTTCGGACATTACGAATGAGTAACCGTGTGCCATTGCATAAACCATCTTTTAATTAGACATTTTGTAGCAAAATCAATACACTGTTGACCTTCAAGTTCAACCTGAGAGAAGGCATTCCAGAGGGAGTAAGCGAATTGATGAAGTCCTTTATTTATAGTGTATGATTCCAGGGATTTTTCCAAGCACTTTCCAACTACCGTTTACCGGTAGTTAAAACTCAATCTTGAATTGAGTTTAGAAACTCAATCATTCATTGTCAATTAAACATTTTTTAGCTCTTCAATACGTAGTATTTAAAAACATGTTTTGAGAGAGTAATTAGGCCATTATTCACCAAACATTCTGTTGCTAGGGAGAAGGATCACCGTTGCTAAGGTAATTTTGAAATTTCCTTTGTTAAACGCATTCATTTCTTCACCTTACCAAAGAATATGAAAACAAAAGTGGTACCAGTAGGACTCGTTTTCATGTTATTCAATGAAATTAAAAAACATCTTAGTTTCCAACTCCCTACGCATGCCTGTCATGGCAAGGCCTGTTTGTGGAGATTGAAATCTCTAAAATTGCGGAGCTTCCTGGACTGTTAAACTCAATCTTCTCTACGAAAAACGGTAGTAACCAAAAGTGCTTGAAAAAGCCCCTGGATTCAGAACCTTGGTACCATGGCAACATATCTCGCATTGAATGTGAACAAATACTGTCTACGGTATGGCTTTATTATGATGATCTCATAAACACAGGTTAAGTGTTGTTTAATACGGATATCAGTGTGTTATGTGATTCTCTTCCCAGTATAAGTTATGTGCATTGTTACAAGAGGGTTTCACTTTTCCCAACGAAATGAATGAATGTGTGCCATGTTATTGCATTTTGTGATGTAATATAGCCTTCTATTTAGTATGGCCGACAAAGAGAGTTTTTGATCCGTGAAAGTGAAAGTCACCGGGTATGTTTCTTTCATTTGTTTTATTCTCGATGTCATCTCTATTCGATTCTTCAGTTGCATGTGATTTGTCTGATTGATATTTGTATCACTTAAAGTGTTTTTCGCCTTTCAGGGTGTTGGTTACTACTCCCTCTCAGTAAAATATCGTTACAAGTAAGTAGATCACCACCTGGTCACAAAGAATGTCTCTTTAAGATCAAATAACTAACATTCTGTGTTTCTCCATGGAACAGCGTTTTTATTGCTATATTTCGATTCCAGGATCCACCATTATTTTATTCAACCGACTCCATCAAACCAATTCATAATCGGCACCAAGTTATTTCCCAATCTTTTGGAGATCGTCAGTTATTACCAGCAGAACGTTTTATTTTACTCCGAACACAATGAACCTATATACCTCGGTCAGCCGTTTCCGAAAGACCGGATACCGAAGTGATTATAACAGTACATCGGATTTCAGCATCGTCTCTTCGAATTCAGTAAGCAATTCATCTACTGGTATGGAACTGGCTTGCTGTCGAAATGATGATACCCAAAAATGAAATGCCTCTATAAAGTTTTTATTTTTTATTGCTGAGTAGTTGAAAGCTTCTTTTTCTCACTTCAAATAATCCCTGAGACTTTTTTCTTAGGCGAAGTTGATTGAGTTCTATTGAAGCAAAACTGATAAAAAAAAATCTCAAATGTTATTTTGTGGGCATGACTTTCGATACATCCGTTTTACTTTTTATTATTGTTTTCATTCATCTGTTTATCCTTTTAAGCATTTAATACGATTTTAAGGCCCCTTTTTGACGAAAGGGCGCCTTAATTCTGGTTGGGGCGCATAAGTATTTATATGGGTGCGCTTGTTCATCTGGTTTATACCATGATTTCCTTGTAATACGTTTTTTTCAAACTTGGAGGAAAATTTCTTTCCAGAACTTGTTTTTGTAATTTTGTGTTATATTCTTTTTTCAGTCTGTTTTTAACTTATTGTTATATTAAAGAAATTTTGAAATAGATTTAGGATATATATTTTGTGTAAATGAAAGAAATAGAAGTTTCCGTTTATGTTATTGTTACCCGCCAAACACCCGTCAAGAAGACAAAACGACAACAAATCGAGGGAATTATCTTCAGCATTGTTTCTGACGAAGGTATACATCTACACATGGTCCTTGCTACCAGGGAACCTATAGGGGCCATTGCCACCCCTCACTTTTTGGAAATAGGTAATAGAGAAACAAAACTAAATCCATTATTATAAATTCTAATACACTTACGGAAATGTTTACCCAGTGCAGAATCATCAAGTAAAATATTCCGTAACTCAGGCGGATAATGTAATAAATTTAGAAGTTGTACTTTTTTATTTGTGCAACATAGAAATTTAGTTTTAGAAAGGGGTTGCTGTTGCCTGACTCTATGTCAATGTTGCCGTGCATCAACAGTAGAGAGCTTACGCAACTGCGATTCTACCGCGGCTAGTAATTACATTGTTATGGTAACTTTGTAATATCTGCTTGCCGCCTCCGTCATTGGGAAAAGCTCACGCAAACAAACAATAACAATAACAAACAATAATGATCTTCAGATCGAACGTTTTTTTATTCACTTAATTCATTTAGCACGTGCCTTTTTTTCTCTTCTCCCGTGTGATCTTTTTAAGAAGAGAAACCATTTCCCCCTTACGTTTGATGCACCCATGTTAGAGCGCGTAACTAGTTTAAAACAAAAGCTAATAAAAAGTTGAAGTTTTCTCTCTCTACGTTTTGAGTGTATTGTTACACTGATAAAAGATTGGTTTTACCAGAGGTTGTGACTTCGAATCTGCTTCTGGTTGAACACAAGTTGTACTAGCCGCAGGGGCGGATCCAGGGTTAGGCAACTTAGGCAAATGCCTAACCCAAAATCAGTTAAATAATGTTTTTCATAAAATTGTATGAAAAAGGTATTGTATTATTACAATAATCAGAAAATAATCGAAAATATCAAGAGATTCTCCCGCATCAATCCGTCCGATCCTTTCTTTCGCAAATAGGATTATTCTCTGGCTAGGCGCGGCGCGCGCCATATGATGTTAAAAATTAATGTTTTTTACAGCTTGAGTTTATAGGTATTGATTCTGCCCGGAAAATGACTTCTCATAGTCACATTGACAACACAGACTAGTGCCTAACGCTCACCTTAGGCGAAGAAAATTTGCCTAAGGAGCCATGGGTTTACACACTTTAAATGAATGAACCAGAAGAAAATTTGCCTAAGGAGCCATGGGTTTACACACTTCATTGAATGAATGGTCACCAAATCTGCACAAAACGACCGTGGGACCTTCGAATTAGACCCAGTTCAACATGGATTCGCTAGAAAACATTGTTGAAGCTTTTGATAGCAATAATGAAGTATTAATTAGGAAAGTATTATGGAATTTTGAATTCACTAATAATCCACTAATAATAATCTGTTGAAAAATGACTTCAAAATCTAGGAAAAGCATTTTTTCGAGTTATGTCTCTTCTCTTGCTTCTGCAAAATGAAAACATTGTGGCTGCTTTAAAGCAAGTGTTTTATTTTATGTAATATAAATGATTAGCATGGATTATTAGCACCATAATTCGTTGAACGTAAGTATGACGACAGTTATAATTATTAGCTCAGATATTAAGTTTGTTTGTGTCTATTATATTGATTAATGATGTCACATAAATATTTTTGGTATCTGTTTCTGTTAATCAAAAATGCATCTGTAAATGTTATGAAATTACGTTTGAATGACTGAGTTTATAATACACAAAGTCATTGTTATTTTTCTAAGTTGTTTTGCGTAGGCAGCTGCATGGTTTTTTTAGCACCAGTATCTTTACCTGGTAACTTATTTGTACAGTTCAGCATAATTTTTCTTGGTTCGAGATGACTGTCAGGTTTTGAATTTAAGAACTTTAAAAGGATCCTGTGTCCAAAATGATATGAACCAATACGATGAAGCTCAAAAAGCCTCTTGTTAGTATAACTTACTTCCAGTTTCTGAGATATATATGTATTTAATTTTTGAAATCTTACATTCACTTTATGCAATGCATATTTTATGATGTATTAATAAGATAGTATATAATAGGTTAAACTTCTTATCGCAAGTTATCATTAATACTATATCTTTTTAATTTACTATAGAGAGAAAGGGCTTTCACTCTGAGTGAGTGATAAGAAAATGAAGTTATAATTGAGAGTTTATACACATAAACAAAGAATAAAAATCTTATTACATCATAATTATGTATTGTATGATTTTATGATTTTTAAATCGAAATATCTGCCCAAGGAAACAGAATTTCCAAAGACTATAAGACTTCTGAAACAACTTTGTGCATTCTATCATCCCTCGAAATATCATTTTGGATGAAGGAACACTTTAACATCTTTGGAGTTATTCTTTCATTTTATAAAAACCACCTATGTTATGTCTTCTTTTTAAAAAGGTAATTATATGTTTTAGTTTGACTTCTTGTTTCCTATACTACATTAAATTCTGGAAAAAATGCTGTAGCTCTTATTAAAGAGGAAGCAGTACATAATTTGTCTGTTGTTGTGTAGTTTTATATATATAGGTTCTTGGACTTGTCTCAGGGATTTCTGTAAACACCATCTTTTACTATAATGTGGTTGACATTAATTATTTAACCATGGATCATTTTTAGGGTAGGGTATACTATTTGATAGTGCAGAAATCTGTTTTTATTTTGCTGCTGGATAATGATCAAGGAGCTTGTCTCTAACTTTGATTTTGGTCATTTTACTCTATTTCTTAACATAATTTCTTTTCTTTTCTTTCTATCTGACCATCTTGACCAGTACATAGATAAAATATCATGTATTTATCTGAGTGCTCCAATCTATCATGGTATATGTAATTGAAAATTTTATTTATTTGATTCATTACAAGTATGTTTTCGTTTGGTGGATGCTTCCTGTTCATGTACAAGCAATCAAGAAAATGAAGAAGATAACAGATGAAGTAATTTATTGGTTATTTACTTAGCCTCCAATCTGGCAGAAAATATTATTTTGGCCTACATAATGTAGTTCAATACATTCCATTCATACTCAATTAGTTTTCTTTTGTTTATTTCCCTTATTCCATTAGTGCAACATTACAGGCTTGCATTATAACACCCCTTTACGTTAGGACGAATCAATTCGAGTTAATAATTTTTACACTTCAAAAAGTATGTATTAGATTGGGCGTAAATTGGCGTAAATTTCATCGATTGCGCCCTTATGTGTGTTTAAAGGAGTGGTATCGTCATTTCAAATTTTATGACAAATTTTAGTTTAAAAAATGTATAGTTAACCTGCGTTAAAGCTTTTTTAAAAAACGTTTTACTTCCGAAGATATTGAGTTTTTAATTTTTTTATAAACCCCCGTCTTTTTTTCTGATGAAAAGCGTGTGACGTCATTGAAGAAGTTTCATTTATTTTTACTTGTTATGTCAGTGCAAAGGAGCGTATTAGTTTCTCATGTTTTCAAAAGTCATGAGTGAGAATTCAAGTGAAGAGGAATCAGATGTTCTCAGCGAAGATGAAGAATGTAGCAATGAGTTTTATTCAAGGATTTCAAAGAGAATTTTAGCGGTTTGAGCAATATAGTTTTGACCCAGTTGCTGTAAAGAACATGAAGAAGTCCGGATGATGATTTTGATGACAAAAATGCTTTACCGGAGAGAGTTGGCAACAAACAGTGATGCAAATGTGTTGCAAAGAAGTTTATGCGATCGAAGACGATAAATTTCAAAATAATTTTTTGTACAAATCAAAACGAAAAAAAAAAAAATACATGCAATATTGAGTTGATCATTGATCGTAGTAAAATTCATATATTGAAAGTTAACGTTTTTCCAATTTTCCGTTTTCCGTGCAGGAGTTCAAGAATCAATAGCTCATTCTATGAAAACAATAATGAAATAATCGGTGAAACGGAATAATATTCAAATGCCCAGTTCGAAGAGAAACACGAAAACAAAAATCGAAAAAACACTTGCACACAGAAAGTAAAAGTTCACCTTTGTATAACGAAAAGTGTAGATAAAACATTAAAGTAAAACTCCTAATAACATGTTTGCCACCAAATTTCTTCCAAAGCATGATTCTTTAAAATATAAGTGACGTAAAGATGGAAGATTGGTCTCGCTTCAACTTTGCAATCCATATTTTTTTTAAATATGAATTTTAGGTAATCTAAGCAAACTAATGTTCTGCCCTTTGGTTGAGTCACTGTCACATCCCACAGCAGCACAAATAACCATGTTTTTCATTAGATTTTAAAAAAAATACTTAGTTATTGCTTGAATTTCAACGAACACTCGCTCGATTTGAATGCAAAACATCGCATCAACACTGAATATAACTTCTTCAATGACGTCACATAATTATTACTAATTTATTCAGCGTTTTAAGCCTATGTTTTAAAGTGGCATTTTATAGCGAAAAAAAGACTTTTTTTTTCCAAATTAAATTTATTTTGTAGTATCTACATTGAAACAAGGGATATACGAAGAAAAAAAAATTTTTCAAATTTTCATGATACCACTCCTTTAACAAAAAAAATTTGCCTAACCCTTAAAAAATCCTAGATCCGCCCCTGAGCCGTTTATAAGGAAATTTGACGTTTATTGATACAGTGATACAGAGCAGGTGGATATATGTTATATTTATTTCTGTTATAGACTAGGTAAGTCACTGGTTGTTATTACTTTTGTCTTTATCACTTGTTTCTATCTGATATAATAATTCAATTTCCGCATATTTAAGCGAATTTACCTATGTATCTGTGTCACAGTTTTTTTGTCGTTTCCGGAAGGTTCGTTCGGATTTTGGATTGCTAAGACTTCCATGGCATGGATAATTTTATTCATTTCGGCGGCGGCGTATCTATTTCTCTATCTATCTATCCGGGTAATGCTCTAGCCTGTGATTTTCATATCTCCGCTGTCATATGTAAAATGTTGACAGGCTAAAGATGAACCGAAAGCATGTAAAAACAATATGGTGGCGCGTGGAAGGTTGTTCTTGTGTTTTGTGCTTTGATCTACAACAAAGTTTATTGCTTTTCAAATATGAAGGGGAAGCAGTAACTGATGAACGATGTCTTAGAAATCTTTTATATAGAATGCTATCAAACTAAACACAATAGTCAAGATAACTGTATAAATACGAAACCGTGATTTATCATTAGTTCTTAGAGAGTTCATGTTGAATGTTTACATACGTGAACAGACAGAGTGTGTTCGAATGATTTTGAAATGAAGATGCAATTCAATGCAAATAAACGTTCTTCGTAATGTTTTTCTCATGGGTAGCATGAATGCAAATTTGAACATAATTTCCCATAAAGAATGTCTATGCAGCACTCCAAGATCTTGACAAAAATATTAAAGCTATTACAGTATAGTTCTTCAAAAGGTTCCAAAAGTCATTGTTTAGAACTTTGCATTAGTGAAAATACATCTTTTTGAACATAACGACAAACGTTATCCCCAAAGGATTGCAATAGCAATCCTGTCGAACAACTTAAAATAGGAATTATAGCGGACGGTTTCTATTTGCATTAACTATTGTATCTTTTATCTGTAACTGAATGAAAACCAGGTAACCTTTCGCATCAAAGCAAACAATGAATAACATTTTTTTGATGAAAAACAAGTTACAAAACATCAAATTACAGAACGAGACGTAAGACTGAACACCTTCGAAGAAGGTGAGATCGCCATGTATCCAGCCTTAAAACAAAAAGCTAAGACAAAATGATAATAATGAAAAAACATACAACGTATAGCATGGACAAGGACTCTAAAATGGTGTATCGATAAAAAGAGACTGACTGAAGCGCTCAGTCCTTTTGATAAACTTGGCAATCGATCTAAGAATTTGACGATTGGCTGCATCCTCAAACATTGGATTTCCATACAAAAACAGTCGGACAAGAGCGTTTCTACAAAGCAGTACGGGGAGGTTCATAGCTCGCTCTAGTATATAAACGTTTCTGATTGGCCACGATGCATGCGGTGCACTTAAAGTTGTGTAGCTCATGAACCAAAACATGCTACAGAGTGAGGATGATATCGATATTTTCTTATTTGATATTTGATAATTTTCTAATTTTTCTTAAATTTGTCGTCTTGTATTATGATTTTCCCAATCATTCCACATCCTACACACTCAGCTTAGCAAAATGTCTCTGTGGGTTTATGTTGGAGGTTGTCTCCCCCCTCTAAAGAAGCTCTCAGTTTTTAAAGTAAGTGGTAGCTAAAATATTTTAACAACCCAGAGAGGATTTGTTAACATATCACATGGCAGCAAGGAGACTAACATAAATAGTCAAAGACTAATACTAAATGTTAGCCTCCAAGAAATATCATAATGTTATGTTAAGTAGAGCAGTCTATAGATACCTTTTTTCTTATGATCTCTTATGATTAGTTGACAAGCAGAAATGCAATACCTCTTTATTTGCCCCAGCCAAGGAAAACAGCTAAATTTGCAGGATTCAGGGTTTATGCTGCAATTGTAGCATAAACGCAATGTTTCTTAGATTTGCACCAGGTAGACTGTTTTCGACCCGATTTTCTTTCTTAAAAGATGAGGGGAGGCATATTTTGAAACTATCCGGCCCACATGTCATGTCACATTAGATGATCTGATTTTCCTTTAATACATACCGTCAACCAACAAAACTTTGAGCAGCGTCAGAACTTTGAACAGCTAAACAACCGTATCAACAAAATAAACATACCACATCGAACCACATTCAAGTTTTGATGCTGTTCAAAGTTTTGTTGGTTGACGGTATCTATCTTGCTTTCTGTTTGTTGTTTTCTTCTTGCATTTGTACTTCATTGTAGTGTTTGGTCATGCTGTACTTAAAATACTAATATATAATATAGCAAGACAATGTCAGTTCAGATCAGATGACTTTTGCTATCCTGCAAACTAATTCAACACAGACACACAGCTTGGTTCAGAAAAGGGATCACATGTTTGAGGGGTCCCGTGATAAGGGGACATTCACATAGTATGTACGCACAAAGGGGGGAAGGGGGGTCTCTGCAAAAGCGTACGCTTGCGTACTAGGGGGAGGGTAGGGGTGCTGGGGAAAAGTATGTACACACAAAAAAATATTTTTTGTTGCTTTTTTTCCTTGAAATAAATCGATTAGAATAAAAAAACTGATTAGAATAATTATGAGATACATTGTAATTGGTGGAGTAAATGCGTATGTTTGCGTGCAGGGGGGTCTGATTTTCGACTTTTTGTGCGTACGTACTATGTGAATGTCCCCTAAGCTGATTTCCCTGACTGTTTGCTAAAGAATTGGCTCGACAGCTATTATTTATAGTCTCTTCCCATTTAGATAATTGCGCTGTGATTTAATATTTTTGAGTAATGGTATATATGGATAAATCATTCTTTGATTCCCAATGCAATGATGACTTTCCAAATGTTTTTATCTTGTTAGTTCTCAACTTATATCCCTAAAAATTTATTTAAATAAAAAGATTAAGTATTATGTACCTTATGCAAATTAATTAATAAAAATAGAAATAAAAATTTCACAACCAACCACAACGCTTGCGCAGTACGATTAAAAATTTCAGTGGAAGAAGCTCATAGAAACATGGCAGCAAAGTAAATTTAGTCAATTTTCAGTCCAACTTAACAATTATAAAAAACAAATTTTTTCATATCTTCAGTAGAGTCCATATATTGCCTTTTAGTGATTAATATGTTTGCTGTAATAGTAGATTGCAAAACTAATTTAATATTAACTAGATATCTATACGCAAAATTGGAAAATTGGAAAAAACAGACTACTGAAATATGTGTCTGCCAAAGAAAGAGGAAAAATTATAAATTGTGAAAATTGAGCAAATACATTATTATTGTGGAGTTGTGGTAGCATCAGAAGTACTATATAATGGAACAGTTATTGCAATAGAGTTTGTGAGATTATAACTGATGATTTGTTGCCATAAACTATTAATCCTGAGAATTTCATAACTTATGAGAAATTTCAATGACAAGAATGAACATTGTGAAAATTAATGTTTGTTGTATGAAGGGCAGCTTGGATAACAAAAGGACTCTAGTAATTTGTCTTATAATTTGTATTTCTTGATTATCCATGCGCTTTCCTGGTGTTAGTCTTTTACTCTCCAGTGCCTAATTGTAGGGGGAGGTCTCTTGCATTTTTGGGAAAAGTTCACCATCCATTTAATTTTATTACGACCTCCTCTCCAGAGTACCAAATTTTTCTAAATCCACCACCCCTACCCCATTATTAGAACCCTCCCGTTTTATGAATTCACTAGGTCAGTAACTAAAATTAGACATGTTAGACATTTTCAAGGTGCAACTTAACTTTTTCAGTAGATTTTTGGCTAGTGATGAGGAAGTTATTAAAATAATAATAGAGGCAATCATTTCAGATGCAACAAAATCTTAACATCTTAACGAGAACAAACAAATAAATAATATGAACAAGAAGAACATCAACATTTTTTAACAGAAAGTATAATGTTTCCTTTTTTCCCTTTTAATGTGCACCCTCCCCTTTTTATTATATTTCCCTTGCAGCACAACCTCCCCTGCTTATTATGACCCTCCTACAATGAGGCACTTGAGAGTATTGTTATTGTTGACATAGCATTCCATTGCTAAGCCTTTTGTTACAACCATTTTCATCCATTACTGAAACACAATGAAAGAGTGCAGTTAGTCAGATACTTCTATGTAGACCATAATTAGCACAAGTGATTCTTTGTGACAGCTAATTACTGTCCAAAATTTCTTCTGTGGTTCACTAAAATGATTTTTGTATTCCTTAAGTTTGTGAATAAGCATTAATAATCAATTAGGTATATTTCACTTTTTATAGTTGAAGTGAGGAAGGTCTGTGGTGCAAGCATAATATTCAAAAACTTATAATCAAAAAAATTTCCAAATTTAAGTGTTGCTACTTTGGTTTTGTTCTTTAAGGTTCTGTTTTTACACATTGTATTTTTATTTGATCTATTTTTTCTGTTACCTCATTGTTTTGTTAATTGTTTAATTAATTTTTACTTGTACTTTTTTGATAAACTTTATTATCACCTTGGATATTTAATTAATTACTTATTGATTTACTTTGATACTAAGTTTTTTTTTCATTCCAATTCATCATGTTGTGGAGTTAAAACTTATATACTCATCAACTTTTGCACACATTCAAGTTTATACTGGCTATCTGGTAGGTCATGCTTTCTTTCATTTCATGTTTTGTTAGCCATTTGCCTTGGTTGTGTCTTTGGTCAGTCTTTGCATCTGCCCTTGTCCTTTATTCAGCATATATCACCCTGGTTTGAAGGTAAAATTTAAGCATACTTGACTCTGCCCCAAATTTGCCTATGCTTATAAAAAAAAAGCCTGTAATACACCTTTTTCTAAAAAGGTTTCAAATCTATCTCACAAACCACTTTTTGAAGGCCTTATCAAAGCAAGCTTTTAAACATTGAGAAGATTTATAAGAGGTTTTGTAAGAGGATGATATTATATTCTTATGTGATTTTTTAATCATTTCAGTCAAGTTTTTTCCAGGTAGTTTAGTTTGCATATAGTTTATGATATTAATCAACAATTTTGAATGTATCACTCGAGAAAGGTGAAGTTTCTTTGGTGTAATTTCTACTCACTTTATCATTATGTCATCCATAATATTCATATCTCCAAACTTTTCCTAATTATGGTAATGTTATCTTTAAACTTGTAAAGCATAAAATCCTTCATTTGATTGTCTTTTAGGAACTATGTTTTGTGAGTCTTGTAATGATAAGCATTTGTATTTCAACCTATCATTTTGCAGAGAGAACTTTATCTACTCAACTTAAGCAATTTTGCAGTGGTGTCCTCTTTAGATAGTCTTGGAAGTATCTCAAATGAACAACCTTATATTTTCTTTTAGCCGGAACAATTGTTTTTTTGTTTTTTTTAAATAACACAGGGTTAAAGGGCCTTGCTTGATGGTTTGTTACTATATCCCAGCCCAAATCCTTGAAGGATACTAAATGTTAATCATGGATTTTTTCCTTCCTTATTTTTTTTTTTTTTTTTGTTTTTCATTTTTTGTTATTCTAGGCAAATTTTGGGACTATGTGATAATTCTCTCACTTTAAAACTCTGATCTTAATGTTCCTATGTTCCTGTTTGCAGCTGGTAACTTGCCTATCTGAATTTAATAAAAATTATTCAATTACAAGCAGGAGTAAATGCACTATCTTTCTTCCAACTAGTGACATTCAAAATCTTTCTGTGTTGTTGTTTATAATTATATTATTTTCGATTTCTTTGTAGTTTTAATAAAGAAATCAATGTTTATTAATGTGTCTTAAGTTATTTGTGGTTGGAATGCATAGTGTTCTGGTTAAGTACTAATTGCCTTTACGTTATTAAGTTTAATAGAGAGGGCAAATGAATAAGCAGCTTGAGTTCTATCATGAAATCCTTCTATTTCTTCACTTTGCATGCAGAACGTAGAACTGTACTATCAGGGCATTTTGTTTCTGCCTTTTCATTTTTTTTTGTTGTTTGTGGTGGTGGTGGTTTTTGTTTATTATTTAAAGGTATTGTATATTTTCTTATGATTTTCAAATGATTCAAAGATGCTTCGGATGTTTAGATACTAGATAGTTCACTAAAAGAGCGTTATGGTATGTTCAGCATGTGTATTTCCTAATTTGTGGTCAACATGTTCCATATTGAAAATAGAGACCAGAGACATTTGGAAATATTGGTAGTTGGCGTCTGTTACTAGCCTATATAATGATACCACTGAAGTTTGGTTACACTCTTGTAAGCAGTTTCTTGAAGTTTTTCTGTTGAAAGACTAAAGTTTGGATTTTGGATTCATTTTCAAAGACAGAAAAGTTTTGGATAAGATTGTAAATTTCACCAACATTTTGTCTTTTGTTCTATGAATATGGAAAATAAATATTAGTTAAATAAATGTCAATAAATCGAAAACTGGTCATGACTTAAACTATAAATGATATAAAGATATGATTCACAGCAAACAATAATTTATACTTCTGAGAACAGAATATATAACACTTGATAATATTTTGATTTTATTACAGAAGACAAGTCATTGATGCACAGTCACCTGTCAGACATCTGGAAGTTATAGCATGACCTGACATCAGTTCATCAGAAACATATATAATAGGATCAGTAACCCTCCCAAGATTATATGGCAGTTATAGTGGAATGCGTTCTATATGGGATAAATTGATCAGTTTGGGAAGATGACGTTTTCAAATAATGTTGTTATTGCAAGATGTTGACACAAAAACATGTGGACCATTATATCTCTTTCCCCGCGGAGAATTTTGTATATTTTATTTAGAAAGAAACATATTAAATCGTTCTTTAACTTTTCATCATTTTCTCTATATTTCGATCATTCCGAGCTATATTCATACGTAAATTAAAAGACATAACAGATCCGTTAGTTATTGGCTTGTAACCAACATGAACGGTGGTCTGACTTACTTATTAACCTTACCAATTAACAACTAAATCTCATTCCCTATAGCCGCACATTTCACTGTCTTATCTTACTGTAAGGTGACCACAGATTTACGTTGATTTAGTGTGCCCCCTTTATATTAACATAACTACCTTTCCCCTTAGTTACAATGGTGGTATCACCTGACAAGTGTCCTGCAAGTTCAAATTTGGAAACGAGACGAGCACTTGTTCCGTGAAATGTAACGCATGCATCACCTTTTTCACTAACCAGACAGATTTGTTGATGAACTGTCGATTTCTTATTATGCGAACTGAACTTCCCGAAACGAGCACTTCTTCCGTGAAAGGTAACGCATGCATCACCTTGTTCACCTACAAGACAGATTTGTCGATGAATTGTCGATTTCTTATTATGCGAACTGAACTTCCCAAAACGAGCACTTGTTCCGTGAAAGGTAACCGCATGCACCACCTTCTTCACTAACCAGACAGATTTGTTGATGAACTGTCGAGTTCTTATTATGCGAACTGAACTTCCCGAAACGAGCACTTATTCCGTGAAAGGTAACGCATGCACCACCTTGTTCACCTACAAGACAGATTTGTCGATGAATTGTCGATTTCTTATTATGCGAACTGAACTTCCCGAAACGAGCACTTGTTCCGTGAAAGGTAACCGCATGCACCACCTTGTTCACTAACCAGACAGATTTGTTGATGAACTGTCGAGTTCTTATTATGCGAAATGAACTTCCCGAAACGAGCACTTGTTCCGTGAAATGTAACGCATGGATCACCTTTTTCACTAACCAGACAGATTTGTTGATGAACTGTCGATTTCTTATTATGCGAACTGAACTTCCCGAAACGAGCACTTATTCCGTGAAAGGTAACGCATGCACCACCTTGTTCACCTACAAGACAGATTTGTCGATGAATTGTCGATTTCTTATTATGCGAACTGAACTTCCCAAAACGAGCACTTGTTCCGTGAAAGGTAGCCGCATGCACCACCTTGTTCACTAACCAGACAGATTTGTTGATGAACTGTCGAGTTCTTTTTATGCGAAATGACTATCCCGAAACGAGCACTTGTTCCGTGAAATGTAACGCATGCATCACCTTGTTCACCAACCAGACAGATTTGTTGATGAACTGTCGAGTTCTTATTATGCGAACTGAACTTCCCAAAACGAGCACTTGTTCCGTGAAATGCAACGCATGGATCACCTTTTTCACTAACCAGACAGATTTGTTGATGAACTGTCGATTTCTTATTATGCAAACTGAACTTCCCGATACGAGCACTTATTCCGTGAAAGGTAACGCATGCACCACCTTGTTCACCTACAAGACAGATTTGTCGATGAATTGTCGATTTCTTATTATGCGAACTGAACTTCCCGAAACGAGCACTTGTTCCGTGAAAGGTAACCGCATGCACCACCTTGTTCACTAACCAGACAGATTTGTTGATGAACTGTCGAGTTCTTTTTATGCGAAATGACTATCCCGAAACGAGCACTTGTTCCGTGAAATGTAACGCATGCATCACCTTGTTCACCAACCAGACAGATTTGTTGATGAACTGTCGAGTTCTTATTATGCGAACTGAACTTCCCGAAACGAGCACTTGTTCCGTGAAATGTAACGCATGCATCACCTTGTTCACTTACCAGACAGATTTGTTGATGAACTGTCGATTTCTTATTATGCGAACTGAACTTCCCGAAACGAGCAGTTATTCCGTGAAAGGTAACGCATGCATCACCTTGTTCACCAACCAGACAGATTTGTTGATGAACTGTCGATTTCTTATTATGCGAACTGAACTTCCCGGAACGAGCACTTGTTCCGTGAAATGTAACGCATGCATCACCTTGTTCACCAACCAGACAGATTTGTCGATGAATTGTCGATTTCTTATTATGCGAACTGAACTTCCCGAAACGAGCACTTATTCCGTGAAAGGTAACGCATGCATCGCCTTGTTCACCAACCAGACAGATTTCTCGATGAAACGTGGAGTTCTTATTATGCGAACTCAACTATCCGTAATGAGCACTTGTTCCGTGAAAGCAAATATCTCAAGGTAATTACTTATTTTGCCATCTTATTTGCAAGGTCATCAGGATATGGGCTATCATTTGATAACGAAAAGGGAAATAGATATAGAAGAAACATTTAATGTTTTGCAATTATTTCTCTTTCGTATTAAAAAGAAGGATATTTGCTGCTACTGTGATGCAAATTATTAACAAAAAGAAATTTTATTACTCTAAGTAAAAAAAGAAAACGCACTTACTCAGCACCCGATAAAGCAATCTGAAGTTTTTGATCGAACAACTTTTTCTTCTTCTCATTCCATATATTTATCATGTACTGGATGAAAAACATGAAATGCTCTTGCGACATCTGCTTAGCTGAGGCCTTGATACATTGAAGGTATGAGTTAAATTCCTCACATATACTAGTGTTAACGACACGAAGATCTTGCATTGCTTTGCTACTGTAAAGCGAAGAACAGCTGTGACTAAATCCGTGGAAGATGTCATGATAAAATCTCGTATCTTTAAAGTATCCTGCTTCACGATTTAAGCAGTATTCCTCCAAACCACAAGCAAAGTCGTAAAAAATTACTTCTGGCGGCTTTTCAAGATGGGTGTAAAGGGAATAGGCCGGATCTTTTCTTCCTTCACTTCCGTTTACAATGTGGCAACCATAACAGTGTCCATGCATTGGACAAAACCATAAAAACAAAAATGTGGTTCCCTTTTTGGTTACAACTGGGTAGATCTTTTTGCAGGAGGAGGTCGAAGGCTGATCATCATGATTATTATGTGGGTTGACATCTACACTGAATGATCGTGGTCGTCTGATCTGTTCTCCACTTGCCGAAAAATAATACGCCCGACCAAACTGAGGAGGGTTATATGAGCCAGGAATCGGTAAACAATTTTCTAGTTCGATATCGCTCTTGTGAATGTCTTTTACTTTATCACGAAGATAAGAAACTATAGCAAAAGCATCATGATCCAGTGAACCATTAACATAGAATTCTTGAAGAAAATCGGATAAATGAGGAGAATGACAACGCACTGCAGATATTGGAACTGACGTTACTGACAGCGTCGATAGCAATGAAACCGTTGATAAAGAAATTAATGCCCTTAAAGGAGCATCAAAACTAAGAAGATGGAAAAACTTCGC